>PVKM010006769.1:0-43259 GCA_004027735.1 Carollia perspicillata
TATTTATTTCTCTCATCCTCATTGAACAACTGCCTGCCTGGCTTTCCTTGGTGACAGGAGTTTTAGTTACTTGCTCTGATGTGACCACCGGGCCCCAGAGAATCTGGTCTGCAGAGTGGCCGTGCCAGGAGTCGTCCTCGGCTGTTGTTCTGTGCCCAAAAGTCCCCTGTGGAAACTCCCCCGACTATGACTGGACCTCTGTGATGTTGGTTCGGTCTAAGTTAACGCAAAAGCACAGCTAGGGTGACCACAAATCTCTGCACTTTGATCACCGTTCCGTGCCCTGCATGCCCACGGTCTATCAAACATTCTTCTAAGGCCTCTCCTGGCTGAGGGCCTAAGTGCTCATCAAATCGTTACTAACATTTGATTGCTGAGTTAGGCGAACTAATGTCCAGAAGAAACAATAGCACTTGAATATTAGTTCAGGGGAGGCTCTCTCAAACATTACCAAAAGAAGCAAATTCAATGAACTTCTTGAACATACGTGGTGACTTATGTTTGTGTTTCAAAAAAACCATAAATACAATGTGTAAAAATGAAAACAATAATTCATGATCTATCAGGAGCCATAAAAGTGTTCCTACCTTTTAACATGACACCCTTCAGAAAAAATCACCCCAAGGAAATAAATAAAAAATGTAGAAACTATTCTCTGCACAAAAATGTTCATGCAGTGTTGTTTGAAAGAGTAAGAAACTAGAAACAACCTTAAGTTCCACAGAAAGTAGAAAGAAAAATAAATAATGACACTTCATTGCAATGGAAAGCCCCAAGGATGTAGTGACATGAAAAGCATTCATTTGCCTGCTATTCTTAGGCAAAATAGAGGCCTCTTTACCAGCGTGCTTCATTTCCCTTCCCCACCTTTCTGAATACACCTATGCGGATACCTCCCCCAGTTGCAAATCAATGAGGGATGTTACCAATGGGAGCATGATCTTTAGAAAAATGGCATGGAAAGAGGAAAAGGACTGAAAACTAAAGTGGTAAGTGGGAAAAAGGAAAACAGCATCATGCCTGTACTTAGATTCCAACTAGAGAAAGATACAGATTAGATTATGACTAAGACAGAGACTTCAGAAAAGTTCATGATGGTGGGCTTTGGGTGATATTTTAAAACATGGCTGCATTACCAATATTATTTGAGTGATAACTAAAAACTGCAGGCAAATTATTCCACCAACTATGACATTTTAAAATGAGCTTTCTCATGTCTTACTTAGGGCTAACACATTGCGTATGAACTTACTTAAAAAAAAAAAAAACTTTTACGCATCCTTAGTCTTTCTCAGTTTAGAACATTCTCTTTCTCCCTATTGCATCCCAATACCCATCCCTATTACACAAAGTGTTTTAATTTTCCACTTGGAAAACATCCTTAACTATATTTTTAAAAGGTAAAGAATTGTCAAATACCAACAGCCACAAAGAAAGACTCTGATATGAAAAGGAACCAAGGAAATTTTACCCAGTCCTTAAAGTGGCTTCCAATACCTAGTTTTCAAAACCCACATAAAACTTCAGATTGAATTATCAACTGAATTATTTTTGGATTATTTATTTTTCCAAAATAGAACTCCTATAAGCCACTTGAGGCAATCAGAACTCAACCAAAAAACTAAATTTTTTTTTTTAAAAAAGAAAAATCTGTTCATTAAGAACTCATCGAAACCAGGTTATTACATGAAATACACCTGGAGAATTTAATGGGGGTAGGGGCCAGGAGTGAGAAATTAACCTTCAAGATTTACAGTGGAAAAAAATAAATAATGAGAATGTTTCTTTTCTAATGCATTTAAAGTGTACAACTACTTAAATTGTAGAAAGTAAATCCATAAACACCAATCAATTTCTTTCCCCAATCACTTATTTCATAGAATGAACTTTTCTCTCCTGGCATTCGATAACTAAATATATTGGGTGGGTAGATAGATGGACCCTGGTTTTCCCGTGACCTACCTTGACCACATGTCTCAATGAACCAATCACCACAGGCTTGGCAGACTCTTCCTCCTCTTTTCTTTCCAAAATATCTTCTGTCCCCCAGAGGGCAGTAAGTTCCAATTCTCCTTCTTCTAAGGGGATGGAATGCCCCTCAAAATTTGGTTTTTCATATAAAATCCAACTAAGCATAAAACACAGCACAATTGTTAGTCAGTTCTGGTGAGAGAGGTTTAGTTTACTCAAATATTCTGGCTAATAGCCATGATATGTGTGTGTGTGTGTGTGTGTGTGTGTGCGCGCGCGCGTGCGTATACACAGACACACACACACACACCCCATATATTATGGCCAATTCTCTATCAATGAAAGTGTATAATCTGTCCATAAAATTAAAATTTACTAAAATTTGGACTCTCATAATTCAAAAATTATATCAGGATCTTAGAGAACTTTTCACTATCAATATTAATGTTACAGAGATACTAATGTCAGTAGAATTGCCAGTCAGTAGAGACTTGTAAATAGTAATACATCAACTAACTGGATTTTTACTGTAATTCCTTCTCTTCATATGTGTAGAAAACACTTCTCTTAGAAGGATTTAAACTTACTATTTCTAGTCATGAATGTTAATAGAAAGTATTTTTAAAATATCCTTCGCAACAATATCCAAACATTGAAGAAAAACTTCATGTCAACACAGGCATGGGCAAAAGTAGGTTTACATTTGTTTTTATGGAAAAATAATAAATAATAACAATACAAGAGTCAACTCTGTTTTGCCTACTCACAACTGTAAGCCTGCTTTGTCAACCCCTGTATATAACAGTGCTGTTCATAAATGCTTACACTTCCAAGAAAAGAGAAAAGACAACAAAAATTGCAAAAAAATGAAGCACTATTACATAAATATAAATATAAATATTTATAATTTAAAAATATTAAAAACAAAAAATTTTAAACAAAATCTCTTAGTGTTCTTTTCAGTCCTCAAATTTAAGAACAAAAGCTAATTGAATTTTCCTAATGAATATGTTGACTATATAGGAAAATCCAGTAAAATACCTAAAACCTTATAAGAAAGATGTTGCATATTTAATCAAATGGAGACCAAAAGAAAAGCTTACTAATTTTTTAAGACAGAAATATCTAGGGCCCTATCTCTTTATTTGATACAAGTTTATAAATAGGTAACAAAGATGAGTAAGTATTCATGCCACATAAGCATTTTTTTTACTGCTTTTCTTTTTTTAAAATATTTTATTTATTTATTTTTAGAGAGAGGGGAAGGGAAGGAAAAAGAGTGGGAGAGAAACATCAATGTGTGGTTGCCTCTCATGTGTCCCCAACCAGGTACCTGGCCTGCAACCCAGGCATGTTCCCTTGCTGGGAACCAAACCAGTGACCCTTTGCTTTGCAGGCCCGTGCTCAATCCACTGAGCTACACCAGCCAGGGCATTACTGCTTTTCTTAATTCAACTTCCTGTGTATGTTCTAGAAGCAATTAAGCTGGTAAAAATGATTTTTTCACCAATTTCTTTACTAGCTGTTATCAAAAAGTTGGAAAGTAATTTTTAACTTAGTCCTTCACCAAATCATTATTCTAAAAGTTAGCAAAATGTCTTTTCTCTTATGGAATTTAAAAAATTCTACCAATGTAACTAGTACAATTCTTATCAGCCTCATTGAAAATTCAAAAACCAAAAGTATATTATGGACTCCAATGTTCATTAGTCCAGACAAATGTCATATGGGTTATATGGGAAAAGAAACTGCTACACTTTTCTGATTTTTCTAGCAAAGAACACATATCATCCCTATAATCTGAAACATGATTAAAAACCATATTTTATTTCTTTGTTATGATTTCCTTTTATTACTCATTGTGACTAGTATTTTCTGCCCTTCATAATGAAAAGGGCATAACTTTAAATAAGGATTAAGATCCAAAAAGGGAATTAAAACTGTAAAACATGGACCCCCTGAGTCGGGAAGGGAAAGCGCCATTCTCACCATCCTCTGACAACTTTCAGGAGGACCACAGGCGAGAGGCTCCAGGAGCTGCAGTCCTCCATGTCGCTGAAGACTTCGATGCACTGCTCGGAGACATGCGGCTCGCTGTAGACCACCACCTGCGGAGAAGGAGCGGGGTGGCATTTCTTACTGTGCTTCGTCAAACCCCAATAAAATCTAGACTAGAAACAGAAAATATTCTCACCTTTCCAGGTCGGGGATTGATTTTAGTCTGGACACTTCCTCTAAGTGTCTGTAATCAGATGAACAAAAACACAACAAGTAATTAAACTTTGCATAACAGTCCTCTTTGCTCCTCCTGTGACCCTTTGAGTAAGGTCATATTCACCTCACGATTTATCAATTTTGAATCAAGTCTACCTTTATCTATGCCAGAATTGAATTAAAACTCTCTTTGAGTCTATACTATTAAGAGCTTCCCCCGCCCAAGTGAATTCGCCATTGCAATTTCTCCGCATTTAAATGCCTGGGCTAGTTTCACCGATCTAGAAAATGTAGGACTCAGGAGTCAGCCCTGTGTTTTACCTGAATTTACAGAATAAGACCTCAAGAGATTATAACTCAAATAATCTCAGTATCATCTCAAAGAAAGAGAAACTATAATGTATTAATCACTTATCTAGAATGAGCTGAATTAATTTTATGTATTCATATATACACACCTTATTCGAATCCATAAACATTGTTTTCTCATAGTAACATCTACCATCGCATAACTACTAGTCTAAATAAAAGCCTGTTTATGGATTATTTCACAATGTACATTGCACACAATATATTTAATCACTCCCTTTTTGATAGATGAAATATGTTTTTATATAGCTACAAAACTAATCATTTTCAAGACCATGTGACAAGACCAGTAAAACCAGAAATGCATAACATTATAAAAATAGTAATTATACATGTAAAAATATTATAAAACACTGACTACTTTCAATGCTGACCAGGGTGCCTATTTTAAGGACTGCCTTTGATCTGAGGTGCAGAGTGGAATATGCCCAAGAGACCAGAGGAAGGCCTCAGTAGAGCATTATTAGAAGTCACAATGGCATTTATTTATTTATATGTACACATTAGAAGTACGTAAGCTGAAGGAAAAGCCTACAATTTAAAGCAAAATTTAGGTAGTACACGGAAGACAGAATAGTTAATATAATCAACCAAGCCCAAGACCTAAAGGAAAACAAAGGAGGTATAAAGCACTTTGTCCCCCCTTTTCACCCCATTTGGCTTGATTTTCCAAGGGATTCCACAGGGAAACTGTATATTCTGCTGTGACGCTCACCAGACTGTTGTCAAATAGCAGAAGTGATTCAACGATAATCCGAAAGAGAGAGTGAGGCCGTAATGAATGGGAAGTGGACCAGTGGAAATTTTGTGCTTAAGAGAAATACTTAAAAGCTTTATGATTTCTGAGAGCTACAGACTGATCGTGTAAGTGGTCACATAAGGACCATATGTGACCATAAGGACCATATGTGACCAAGTGGACCATAAGGTCAAAACTATTTTCATGAGAAGAAGGGGGTATTTACCTTTTTCACTCTTGTTACCTCACAGTATACAGTGGAATTTTCCCGAGGGTCCATGACATCATTGCCATGATGGCTAATGAAATGTACACTGTGTGTCCTTGCATTTTATATTTTTGTTAGTGTTCATTTCTAATACAATAAATTCTGACAGGCATAACCTATGTGAACAAAAGCTCTTTGGAGTCTTCAATAATTTTTAAACAAAATCATCCTGAGATCAAAAATTTGAAAACTTTTGAAAAGAAGGATCTGAACCTCTACTGGAAACCCAAGTATGTTTTTTGAAAGAGCTTCCGGAAGTGTCTTCTATGATAGGCCGGTAGCAAAGCCAATACAACAAACTGAAACATGTCATAGTGCCTTGTCCATAGGAGGAAGGGGGCAAGGCGTCTTCAGCTTGGGTAAACTCTTTTGGATGATGGCCTGCACATGGCAGATGGCCTGGTTCACAGGGTGGGCGACAGGAATAGGGAGGTCCACCACGTGTCTGGGCTAACGGCACTGGCCTCTAAACCTTGTGGTCTGTTTTCCTCTCTTACTGTCCTCTTTCAACCTGAGTGTCAAGCTTGGTGACAGAAAGGCACAGATTCACATCAAAAACTGAACAAAGGAAACCACATCAGCAGTCAGATAGAAGAAACTGCAGAAACCCTCATTGTTGCTCAAAATCATATCTTGCCGCCATGTGTACAATATTAAAGGAAAGATCTGATGTGAACCAAAATTTTTTATCCCTCCCAGGTTTTGCAGGAAAAACACTTTGCTGATGAAAACTAATTCCAAATAAAGAGAAAATTCTTTCTCCAATGCCTAACATACACATTTCTTGCTACTTATGGAAAGGAAGAGGCAACCTCACAGCACAAGAAAAGGGATTACCAATAAGTAGGGGCTTTTCCAAATAAGGGACGCTGCTTCACAAATCTTCAGAATTGTATCTATAGCACTTAGCATTTTTATGCAAAACTAGGTAAGAAAAACATCTTGTCTGTCTCTGAACTCTCAAGGTACTTTATCTATACCTTTCATAGCAAGGCATATAAATTCACAAGTACCTTAAAATGTCAGTAAGTTATTTTCCCTGCTGAACTATGAATGCCTTGAGAACAGAATCTTAGTAACTTTTTCTTGGACCTTAGCAGTCTCTTGTACATAGGTTTCCAAATATGTGGGCCATGAATAAAAAAAAAATGACAGGCACAACCATTTCTAAAATAACATGCATTGCTCATCACCCCTCTCTCCTCTCACTGTATAAATACCCCAAAGAAATGATCACATGTTGCTACTTACTGTTGGATCTGATAATGACATTCCAGGGAAAGAAAGGTTTGAGTCGAAACGTCTGGACTTGAAAAGACCCATGAAGTCAGTGTCACTGTTCCCATAGTTCAGCAAGTTCGATGTAACAGCACTTTCAATGTGATTTGCCTTTTCCGCATCTTCACTGTTCTTCAGTTTTGAAAATTCAGAAACCTTAGTTTCTGGCAAGTGTAGGTTGCTTCGTGAATCCACGTCTTTTGGGGTTTCCTCTTTCTGTAGGTATTTTTCCATGTAGCTTGGACTTTTCAACCCTGAATGAGATGCATTTGATGAGTCGAAATTGAAGACCTTCAAGAAGCTGTTGGGCAGAAGGTGTGGCTGTTCTCTATCTGCAGCGCAGGGTGGGGCACCCTCAGCCACGGGCTGTGACGCAGAAGTCGGAGAAAGAGAAGTGTTCTGAGAAGAGCTGAAAGTTGTGGTCATGGTACTGACTGATGTTACTGAGGGAGAAAAGATTTTGTCTTGCGGTAAAGAAGACAGCATGCTTGAGAAAAGGGCACTTTTTTCTAGCCTGGATCTCTTCACTCCACCATTTGTGACATCCCTGTTCTCTTTGTCATTTATTTCTGGAGCCGCCGGAGGGGCATCTTTCCCGTTAGTGTGAGCGTGCGAGGACTTGAGGAGGATACTCTGCTCGGTGGACATACGTTTGGGCCTCAGTGTGGATTTTGTGTCTAGATTCTGCATCAGCTGTAAGACTGGTGACATTTCTAGCTGGGTTCCCTTTTTCTTCCCCAAGCCAAAGGTAAACACGTTGGGATCAAACACCTTTTCCAAATTGTCCTCATGGATAGGAGGCATGAAAAAGTGAGGGGCAGGAGAGTTTGGCACCCTGGCTTTCTTTTTTTTCTGAGGCACACAAACTGTGCTGTCCATATTTTTGATAATTTCAGTGAATTTTTCCATATCTGAAGAAGAATCGAATACACTATCATCACTACCAGCAGAAACGTTCAGGACACAGGCAGGGCTGCCCTGGCCATTCACAACGTTTTGATCTGGCCCTTGAGGAGCCTCTAAATGATTTCTGCTGGCAGGGGAGTGAGTGGGACTGGAACCAGCCACCAGGGGTGTTCTGTTCTCCTGACTTGGAGCCTGGATAGACAGAGTTTTCTCTGATTCCAGCGGCATGACTGGTGGGCCAGATTTTGATACGTGTTCCTCTTCGCAATGAATGTGTTTGGGTGGTGTGCTCTTATTGCCCAGGACTTCCTCTTTCTGGGGAGCACAACTTGCAACGGAAACCACTTCAAGTTCATTATTGTGACAACTTGGCAACTGCACTTCTCTAACTTCAGTGCTATCTGAGATGATCTGGGAGCTCACATCCTGGGTGCTCTCCACGGGAAGAACAAAGGACCTGACCTGGACAAGGACCTTGGACGGATTCTCAGTTCCCACGACTTCTGGGCTGTGCTCTGTGGACAAAGGAGGGCTTGCTTCTCCCTCTCCTCCAAGTGTGGAGGGGGGCATTTTCTCATGATCTAGATGAGACTCAGGCAAAATACCTCCACTATGGTTTTCTGGCACTTTTAGATCAATGTGTGGAAAGTTGCTGATGGGAGCTTCAGCACATGTGTCTTTGGGAACAGCCACAGGGACGGGTGCAGGCAGTGAGCAAGGCTGATTACATGACTCAACTTGGGGCTGTGAGTCAGAAAATGTATCCTGTGGCCTTGGTGCAGCTGGTGGTGAATCTCTGGCATCAAGAATGGCAGGACTATCTTGTGCTGTTTCAGTCATATTTTCAAGTACAAGTCTTTTGCTGTCAGCAGCCTTTGAGTCGCCCTCTCCTAAGAGTGTGTGGTCCTGGATAGGAATCAGAGCAGTAGCCTCTGGTTCAGAAGGGCAGCCAGCATCTGTATGAACATCTGCCTGGTCGACCTGTTTAAGCTCAGAACGAGCAGCTTGGCCCTGAGTAGGCTCACCTTCCGTGCCTCTGATCCTGGGACTGCCGGTTGCTGGGAGAGTCTCCTCTTCAGGAAGAATAACTTTGGTTTCTGCAGAGGTTTCCTTCCCCACGACACCATTCTGGTGACGATTTGGCATTACTTTTTTTTCAGGTTGGTCCATTTCCTTGCCTTTTTTGGCTAAATTCAGCTTCGCCCTCCCGACAAATGTCTTGTTAGAGGCCAAGGTGTTCCTTGTGCCACGAATATCAGCGTGTCTTGGGCTACTGTTTGCCCGTTTGTTTTCAAATAAGGAGATTTTGGTGGCAGTGTTTCCTTTGTGAACTGGCTGGCTAAATGGATTATGCTCATTTCCCAAACTGTCAAGATTCTTGGGGTTTTTTAAATTTAGTTCCACGTGTTTGGGCTTGGCAGGGCTGCAAGAAAAAAGCAATATGATAAAGTTACTGACTTAGTTTGAAAAAGTGAACATACCAATTTATTACAAAACTATAAAAAGCCAACATCTTTCTGATCTGTAACTTTGTAAAATATGAAACTATTTTTAAACAATCCTAAATACACTATTAACTATTTTTAATCAACGTTTTGCTTCCATATGAGGGATGAGAAAAGTACATAATTAAGAAAGTCTAGAGGTGGGAGGTTAACAAGTTTATCAGGTGCCTAGTAGGTTCGCACAGTGCTTGACACTAGAGTTAGGAAATGTTTTAGGGTCTGAAGAACATTAGAACAAATTTAAATATTCAACATGCTTCCAGATTTTAAATAAGTAAGTGATTTCTCTAAACATAAACTGTAATTTTTATTTTGGCATAACTTTTTTACATTATCTAAAAATGCTAGCTTATATTTACCTCTTTGGATATTGTATTCCCTTCATCCACCCCCCATAAAATTTTTCTCTGGTTATATAAGTATGCTCACTACCGAAAATTTGGAAAATATAAAAATGAAAAATCACTCACAACCCTCTACTCAGATATAATATCTCTGCTAACAATTTAGTCCATGTATAGCCTTTTTATATGCAGTTAAATATTTTCGATAGAATTAAGATCACTCTATCCACAGAATTTGGTACCTTGCCTTTAAAAATAAGATTGCTTAACCTTATATTTAACAGAAAAATCATTTGAAAAGTTTTAATGTCTGCACAAGAGCCCATCAGATGAAAGTACCATAATTTACTCATCAATTACTCAACTGTTGGTTTTGTCAGCATTTCTTGGGCAGAGAGTCTCCCCTCCCATTCTTGTCTCTTGGGTATAATTGCCCCCAGTGGTAATCATAAGTCTCCGAATGTATACATTTTTTCTTTCTGAGAAACAAACCGTTCTCTGTTTGATGTTGGCAGGCTCTGGTCCTGGCTCTTACGCTAATTATATATGTGTGTACTTGGCCAAGTCACTTTAACTGTCTGAACTCTACCTTCTCTATCTGTAAACAAAGAAAAACTAGAGCGTTTAGAACAGAGTTGGTTCCCCCTTCCCTAAACTCTCCCCCTCAAGTTATGGTTAGAGGAACGCTTGGAATTCCCTTCAAGGGTTGCAGTCGGGGACAGTGGAGACTGAGGCGTGGGGTTCTTGGCCAGCCACTCTCCTTTCCATAAGAATCACTCTTACTCATGTGTTTTACACATCACTTTTGCATATGCTTTCCTAGAAGAATGGTCTCCAAAGCTAAAAAAACAAACAAAACCCAAAATGTCCAAACCATTGGTCTAGTGTTTAATAAAATGGAGGAAATAATAACCACTAAAATTCACTGAGTTCCAAGCACGTGAGAAACACCCCTATGGCTTGCCTAATGTACAATTTTATACATTATCTTTTAAGATGGGGAAGCTGAGGCTTAGAGAAGGTAAATAATTTGCCTGAGGTCGCACAGCTAGTGAGTGAGGACAGGGCCATGATTTGAAGCCAGGTGTTCTGGTTTCCGATCCACGCTCTGGACCACTCTACTGTCTGCTTGCCCAGAAACGGTCCCGCTAGACTCGCCTTGGTGACCGCCTCTGGCTCTTTCCAGCTTTATGACTCAAGGAGTCAATGATTTATCACGAGATCTATAAGATAAAGTAGCCACACTTTATGAGGCCACCATGATAATGAGAACACAAAGTGCAGAAGCACTGTCTCCCGCAGGGACTCCCTGCCCTTCAAGAAGGTTGGGCCTCATCAGCGTTTTGGAGGAACGGGCAGTATGACTTTCGGTGGGACATCTTATCCCTCTGGACAAAATGAGAAAACTTCAGAAGTCCTCCCCACATGCAGCATTAAGAATTTAGATTTTCACTATTTAAAATTTTACTTAAATACTAAATTTGATATAGTCTCATTCATTTCTCCCAGGCATTGCTTTCCTCAATATCTCCACAAGGTATCTAGGGTCCCACATGGTGGGCCCACATATTCAATTTAAAAGCAAATTAACTTATCGGCACTTCCTTAAAGGTAAAATGTTAAAACCAGTGAGATGATTAGAAATAGAATGCTTACAAATGCTATCAGCTAGCGAGGGAGGGATGTTCACATGCCAGGGAACATACATTTAACAAGTCCTCACTAATCATCTCTAAGAACAGTCAAACATCAAAGTGCATCTTGTGATGTGAGCGAAAAATGCTATAGGTTAGCCAACAAGCTGCCTTAAAGACAAGAGACACATCTGCACATTAAAGATTTACACCAAGCTCAAAATGTACTTTACAACCAAACTTCCCTGCTATTAACTTCTTGCTACCAAGAGTCACTACAATTACCTAGCTCAAAGTGATTAAAAGACTCCTATAATTCCTGTTGTAATGCCTTCATGATAATGTGAGAGGGGAAAATAATGGAGTCTGAAAAGCTATGGCTATAATATGGGAGGAAAATTCTCCTTATTTGAAATATATTTTAGGAATGTCAACATTCAGTTGTAGAGAATGGAAGACAATTTTTCTAACAGCTTCAAGAAACATGCTGCTGCACAGTCATTATTTTTGAGGAAATACACAGAGTTTAACTCTAAAACTTCAGGTTCAAATTGTTTTTTTTTAAATAATCTGAATAACATCTTTTCTTAAAAGGCAATAGGAGGAAATTAAAGGGTTTGAAAAACTCCACCAAACAGAAAAGGACTAGAAAGAATTATTAATTTTCCATTTCAATAGTTTGCCAATTCACTAAGTGTGAGGCCCTGTGGAAAACAAAATTAAATAAACTGTGCCTGGCAAAGGAAGAACTTTAGGTAGGAAGTAATTAGTGCTGAGAAAGACACTTGGTTTAGTTCTACTGTCGATATCAGCATATGAAGAGTTTCATTGTGAGATCTGCTTCCCTAGGTTCATCTGCCCAGACCCTTAACAGGGTAACATTTCTGGTTTTTCCACTGGTGTATTCCTTCTGGGAGACAGAGAGCTGAAGCGTCCTTAACCAGGTACATGGGAACATTTCTCTAAGGCCCACACTTAAGTCTGAATGTTGGCACACCGGCTTCCTCTGAATAATGGGCATCATTCACTCAGGTAATTTCTCCAATGCTGCCCTTGCAGAACAAACAGCTGGCTATGTCAAAGGTCTCCAGGTTTGAAGTTAGTGAGGGAGCTCAAGTTATTCATTAAGCAGACTTCCCCCTCATGTGTTTACCAAACAGAGCTTCTACTTCAAAGCTTACTTATCCAAGAAGTCAAATAGAATGGACCATTGGGTTTAAGAATGATAATGTTGTGGAAATACCAGCTCTTTCAATACATGTGCGAATGCAGGAAAACCTTCAGTAGTTGAGATACTGGTACTCCTTTTTCACTGGTGCTGACTGGGAGATAGAGGGGTGAGAGGGTGGGAAGGGGGAGGATCTTAAGAGTTTCCTAGCACCTCCCTATCCTGTCCACCCATACCATTCACTTCTTCATCAAAGCACAAGTCCTCCAACTGGGATTTTCTTCTTCCCTTTGCACACCCCCAGCCTTGATGGACAGCAATATCCACTGGCAGTTTAGTCAGTTATCACTTCATATTGTTATTCGACTCGCCAGCATCTCATGTTCCAGACTGGGACATAAACTCTTCAAGGGTAAGACAGTGAATCACAGTCGTGACTTCCCTTCCATAGTTCATAGCACGCTACCACACACAAAAGGAACTCAGTAAACATTTGAAAATCCATCAGCTTAACAGCAAGCAGTCAGTCTGTTGTTGAGGTGGGTTCTTCTAACAGGCCTTTTCACTTAGCAAGTGGTCTCCGGGTAAGAATGCTAACCTTTCTTCTTTTCTTTTCTTTTCTTTTCTTTTCTTTTCTTTTCTTTTCTTTTCTTTTCTTTTCTTTTCTTTTCTTTCTTTTGTTGCTGTTTTTTCCTTTCTTTCTTTCTTTCTTTTTATTTTGACCTCTCTTCATTTCAATAACTGAATATTACTTTTCAACTTGGAGGGAAAAATGTTACCTGACTCCCTCACAGTACAAAGGGGAAGAAGCAACCGAGATACTTGTGTAAGAGTTTGTGTTTATGCTTAGGCAAATAATGCACTAAGTTCCATGGGAGGTTCTGTAAATACTCTTCAACGCACACATGTCGAAGCTATTGGGACACACTGAACACATTAGTGCTCGCTCCATGTTTTCAAACTCTCTGCGTGCGCGTTTTAAGAACGTTCTGTCCAAGAATACCGGTGTACGTTTGTGATAAAGAATAGAATTAGCTTATGACGTCAGGCCATCTAGTCCTCTCCATCCCTTATGATAACATAGAGCCTCAAGAGAGACCTCATTTTTACCTTCATTTAAGTAAATCTTACATAAAACCGGAAACACCAACCATGGCCCCGAATGTGTCATCTTCATAAACCTTAACTGCAGCGCGGAGGGAAGCCTCCAGTGCACGGGCAGTTCTTCCACGAACACAAAGACCCCGAGCTCTCCGACCTGCCGCCCAGCACCTGCGCCGCCCGCACCGATTCCGCAGCTACTTACAGGGTGACTTTAGTGGTCACCGTCGACCTGTCCGCCCCGAAATGGCTCCTGGGCTTCGAGCTGTCCGCGTCGGCAACTCCGGACCATCTGCCCAGCTCTTTGCTCCGACTTCCTTCTCCCCGGCTGTCGAAGTGGTTGGAGAGCGGCCCCCTCTTGTGCTCCGGCTTGATCTCGGGCAGCAGAGAGCTGCTCCGGACCGTGAGCTCGCGGGGGACCACCCGGGACGCCTCCTCCCCGTTCTCTCCCGCCGCACCCTTGGCGGCGGGGCTGGAGTCCGGCGCCGGCGACCTCTTGGGCGGGGACTCCTTGGCGGGAGCCCTTGGGCCTCCAGCGGGCGGGATGGGCACGGCTTCGGAGACGCGGCTCTTGCCCCTCTTTTTGGTGGGGGACGTGGCCGGCAGAGGCTGTTTGCTGCGGTCCGACTCCCCTCGGGGCTGCCCTTTGAAGCCGGGGCTGGCCTTGGACTCCGGACTCGCGTCCGGGACCGCTCGCGGAGATTTCACTTTCTTTTCCGCAGAGCCGTTCTCGGCGGCGGCGTTTGGCGCCACCTCGTAGTCGAACACCGTGTCGTCCTGCGCCGCGCTGTCTGGCAGCGCAGTGTCCGAGCCCGGGCAGTCGTTGGATTTCTGCGACTTCCTCCGCCTCCCCGATCTGCGGCCGCTGGCCCTCTTATCCATGTCGTCCTGGTCGCTGCAATCGTCCGCCCCGGGAGTAAGGATGACCGGCTGGTCCACCTGCGCCACCTCAGTCTTACTCAAGAAGATGTCCAAAGTTAACACTTTGGCGGGATGGGCGCGCTCGGTGGGCCGGCACTCGTGTCCTGGGGGCCCGGCTTTGCCGTTTGCCGGTGCAGAGCCGGCCCAGTTCTCTGAGCCCTCGGCAGAAGGGTCACCTGGCGGAGCAGATACGTCCTCCGGGGGCTGGCTGCGTGCGTCTTGGGGGCCCAGAGAGGCTCCTTCGGCACCGCTCGCGGGTCGCTCCCCGGTGGACCACCCCGGCACACTCCCCGCACCCTGGGCTGGCTCCTGTTCCGGAGCAGCAGCGCAGGGCGAAGCGTCCTCCCCCGGAACGCGGGCTAGCGTCTCTGCGTTCTCTTGCCCGGGGCAACTCTCCAGTGAGGAATGCAGCTGCTTGGCAGCGGCGGCGGCACCTGGGAAGGGCTCTCCATCTGAGTCCAGAGGTTCTAGTTGCTGTGAATCACTTTCGGGGCACAGCTGCACAGCCGCCGCTGCATGGCCGCTCGAGCAAGGTGACAGCTCGGCGTCAGGGGGGGCTACTTGGCCGCAGGCATTGGAGGGCTCGCCGTCTGGCTCCTGGAGCTTCTCCTGGGGGAAGCCGTCCTCGCGCTCGTTGGTTTGCTCGGGTTGGCTGCCCTGAGATTTCCTCTTCTCATCCTC
Source organism: Carollia perspicillata (assembly GCA_004027735.1). NCBI lineage: Eukaryota > Metazoa > Chordata > Mammalia > Chiroptera > Phyllostomidae > Carollia > Carollia perspicillata. The sequence continues at coordinate 15,100 of PVKM010006769.1, forward strand.
TCTTTCGGGGAGTTGGGGGGAGGTTACATCTTTGGGAGAGGCTGATTTGGCATTTGAGCGGGTGGGACTCTCTAACCCGTTTCTGGTGTTCCTTCTCCTTCCTGCCGTGAACAGATTGCCAAGTTTTCCCAAAACTGGCTTCCTTTTGTTCTCTTCTGGTGGTTGTGCTCTGGACTGAAGAATAAAACAGAATTGGGGAGAGAAAATATAAAAATCCGTGTTATTTTCTTCCTCTTTAGTAGTAAGTACATTATGGAACTACAAGCCAAAATGATAATAGGGGTTTCTAAATGAAAAATGAAATATGAGTTTTCATTACAGTCATCCCAACAAAAATTGATCTTACTTTTAAATTTTTTCCTTAAAGCCAGCTATGTTTGGTGCTGCTTAGAATAACATCTACTTTACCTACTCTTGCGTTTCAAAGGAAAATTCGCAAGGTCCAAATACTCACACATACAAAGTAAAAAATTCCCAGATCTCTCTAGCTCTTGCCTTTTACCTCCTTCCTCAGTAAAAATTCAATGCTTAATTCCACAAACAGCCATACTTGAGTATAGGGCAGCAGTACACACACACACACACACACACACACACACACACGCTATCTTAAGGCAGAATTTTTCACGAAACACCGGTTTTGTTTTGTTTTGTTTTTTTCTTTTTGAGGTAATGAGGACAAGGAAAAACAGTACTGGCAGTGTTCTCCTTTAGCACACTAAGAAGCCACCTGGGCTTGACATAATTGCCAAAGAAAATAAGAAAACGGGATTCGAGCACCTGAGCCCTCCTTTGGCCAAGCCAGCAGTTCACGGTGGGCCGGCCCGCGCTCTGCCAGTGGGAGTAGCACGCAGGCATCCAAACGCCCAATGATCCCCAAGTCTAACGGATCCGACTACTTTGGAGGTCACCCTATAGGCTTTTTCCCGCGAGAAGTTCCCAGGGGTGTCAATACGGGAGGACACCGGGAAAGGAGGGCAAAAGTCGAGGGTGACAGCCATCGCATCCCCGCTGCTCGCGCCCCGAAGTGCAGGCGGAACGTAAAGCGCAGGGCTCTGCCAGGGCAGACCTCAGCCCGCTGGACACCCGGGGCACGGGGGGGAGCCCCAGGACCCCATCCACCCAGAGGAGGGCGCCTGTGTAGCCAGAAGTAATCCGCACCGGTCCCTGGAAGAGGAAAAACCTGTTTCTCTTACATAGCCTAGGGCAAAACTGTCAGCACCTGGTGCCCGCGCTGGAAACCTGGAATGCTTTCAAACCAGATCAATAAAAGCTATCCAACCAATGGGCGCCGCTGTCGGCCGGGGTTTGCCCGGCTCTGGGAGTGAGTGGGTGGGCGGACAGGATGGGGATGGAGAATTGGACCCAGAGCGACGAGCCCAGCCCTGGGTCCTAGCGGAGGGAAGTATGTTCCCGGTAAGGACCGCACTGAAACCAAGACCACACGTGTGGTTCCAATAACAAGAATTTACCTCTTCCACCTAAAACCAGGAGCTAACTTGAGCCCGCCTTTTCTGACGCATTCAGCACAGCGTTGACAACATTGACGGTTTAGAGGAAGATTCCTCAATCACTCCTTAAAGCGTCTCTGTTTCCTTTGAGTTATATGCAGCCAGTGGACTTCGCACACGGTGGGAAATAAGAAAGACTGTGAGGTGAAGCATGGAACTAACAAACATTCACTGAGGCGGTCTTGGCACTGCGACTTCACGAAATTCTGCAACAGCCTGGTGAGGTGCTGTTAGCCCACAGCAGAAGAGAGGAAAGCGAAGCTTGGATGGGGAAGAGACTTAAAGTGTGTGGAGGATGGAGGTGGGGGCAACAAAGTCAGGATTCAAATCCAAACCCTCAGCTTCCAGCGCTGCGCCTTCCACTCCACCACAGGGACGCCTTTCAGAGGATGTGGAGGTGCAGCGAGCACCTCTAAGATTGCAGGCCACATTCACCGAGAATAGGGTCCCAGAGAAGCGCTCACCAACCAGACCTACTGACAGACTCCACTCTTCTGGTTTGAGGAGCTGCTGGTGGGAGCTTTGGAACTAGACAGCAGCGGCAGTCTAGTTTCAGCCACTGGGAGGTTTGGTGGTTGAGCTGATGCGCTTCCAAAATCTAACCAGATTAATAATGCAATCCTTCAATGGTTATATAAATAATACAGGAAGAATTCACCATCTTATTAAAAATACATTAATATACTTCAACTGCCTAAGAAATATATTTGGATTCTACCATAAGCCAAAGGTATGACATGATTTTTAAACGTAACATTGTAATTTATGCCTACAGAACGCTCTTTATTCAGCAGACACTTGCTATGTGATTTACATAGATTTTTATCCAATCCTCCTGATAGCCCTTAAGGTAGGCAGTTTTTTTAGGCTCATTTGCCACAATTATGTGTCCCGTGTCCCTGCCCGAGGTCCTACAACAAGTTGTCTTTCTAATTCTGGAGATGGAGTTCTTTGCCCCTGCTGCCTGAACAGGCCTTCAAACATACCCTGAAGAAGTAGCCAGAAAAAATTGGTTTGAGTCTATTGGCTCCAGTTCAAAAGAAAACAGCTACGTGTATGTGTTACTCTGTCCTGCCAGTGATGTAGCAATCCATTTTTCCCACACGACGGAAAGCTGCCTGATCAGCAGTCCTCTCTGCACAGTACAGGCTTTTTTTTTTTTTTTTTTTTTCAGCGTTGGCTATCACTGCACTTTACAAAACCAGTTGCTCTTGGGAGCTCAGCTTTATAAACTACCTAACTCCTCTCTGTGCCCACTCCTCCCCTCACCCTGGGCCAAGGGGCTGTCAGTTTATCACCTGCCAAGCTGCTCTGTCTATTGGACTTGCTAGAATTGCAGAATTTTGTTTATACATGAATGTTCACAGTAGCTTCATTCACAAGAGCTAACACTGGAAATGACTTCTATGTCCACCAGCTGGTGAATGGATAAATGGTGGTACGTCCATACAACAGGATGCTACTGAGCAACAAAAAGGACGGAACTTCTGAAACACAACAACATGGATAAGTCTCAAAAGGGTTATACTGTACTCAGTAAAAGAAGCCAGACTCAAAGGTGACATACTGTATGGCTCCATTTACATGATGTTCTAGACGAAGCAGGTCTAATCTGTACACATGGAAAGTAGATCGGTGCTTGCCCGAGGGCCGGGTGGGGGTAGAGGTGTGACTGGAAAGAGGCATGCGGGAACTTTGGGGAGTGATGGCAGAGTTCTCTATCTTGACCATGGTGATTACACTCATGTACACATCTTTCCAAACTCATCAACCTGTCCACTTAAAATGGGTACAATTTTTTATATATAAATTATATCTGAATAAAGTTAATTTGAAAACAAAACTTTTCCCTGGGAAATAAAGAGCAAAAACTCACTTCACATAGCAAAAGTGCACAGTTCATAGTTCTCAGTCAATAACTCAAATCACTTCAAAGGCTAGGTCCTCATTCATAGGAGAATGCAGTCCCCCAAAGGCCCGGGTCCCTGGGATCTCTGGCATCAAATCTCTATGCAGGATCCTCTGAGCAATGCTTAGCCAGGAATTGTTTCTTTCCAGTGTTCAATGAAGAAGAATGAATGAGAGAACAAAAATCCTGATGGCCTGGGAGTTGTCCAGAGAGTGGCAGTAGGCCTCTCCTTAAGTAGGAGCCTTTGCCCTTGGAGGCCTCAACCCAGGATAGGAGTCCACAGACTCAACACCTTCTCCCTCAACCTTGACGATAAACTGTTAGGAAGGGGAGTTTTTTCCAAAGAGTCCATGAGGGCCCATCAGTCTTCTTCCTGTTCCCCCGAACTCCTCCCCAGGGTCCCCTCTGGAGATGGGCAGGGTCCTGAGGGTTCTCAGACCACAGCAGAACCAGACAATCCCGGGACTTCCTCTATAGTTATCTTTTTACCGTGTACTTTCTGCCTACCTTCCTTAAGGCAGCTTGCCCTCCCCACTCTGCAGAACCTCCTGTCATCCGTGTCCTGCTGGGATGAGTGCAGTCCACGACAGGGCTGTTGGGGAATGGACCATGGGTTGTATGCGGAGATCTGTTTTAGAGCGCTCTTATTGGCTCCTATTAAATGTGCCTCATTACAGGACATGTGTAAGCACCTATGACAAGACCATATTCCAGACAGGGTATGGAGGCCCAGGCACCACTGGCTGCAGTGCTGTTCTAAGATTCTCAGCTTTCTTGGCAGGGCCACACCTGTTATCAGTAGCTGGCACTAGTATTGTTACATACATTCATATAATTTCAGAGATCTCTGCTATCTCCTCAACCACTGGGCAGCAAAAAATCAGGAAATACTGGATAAATTGTTAATATACTACCAGATTGTTAATATACCAAAATGTCTAGACCTATAGGCAAAATAGTGTGCTTACTGCATCCCCCACCCCACACCCCACCACCAGATTACCTACTGGGGTCATTGCTTTAAATTTTGAAGTATTTCACATAAAATTGTGGTTGGAGGTTGAAGAAAAATATGTTGAGCATATTATTTGAAAATGTGACTAACATACTGTTTAAAAATAAGTCATTCATATGATTAACCACCTTTTCATTGCACAGTGGAATATAAGTCACTCAAGAGCAGGAAAAGTGCCCTGCCTGCACTCCCACACCTGGCACAAGGACTTAGAGCAAGACGTAAGGTATTTGCTGTTACCAAAGAATCAGCAACATTCATCCTCTCTTCCAAAGGGAGTTACCAACACTCTTGGAGATGACTATGACCTTGGTTAGGTCTCAACAAAACAAAAAGAGAATGGAAGTCTTTTCTGCACAAGACTTAGCGTGTTCAAGAATTTACAGCTCTGTTTGGCCTGCGTGAAGATTCTGCATGGTGATGCAGCGGCTGGCTCACAGACTTTGAAGACTTCTGGTTTACTGCTACCTCCCAATCTGAATTCGATTTGAGAAAGCAGATCGAGATATTTCTGCATGTCCTCAGCTACGCATCCTGCTAAAATGTGGTCTTGATGTATTGTACAAAAGTAACTTTCTTTAAAAAAATGATGATTTCCCAAGAGCCTACTTTGTTGATTTCTGAAAGATCTTAACTTCTTGAGTTCAGCCATGATGAAGAATGAGTTCAGTCTCCAGTATTGCAGATGACATGCTTGGCCATGTTACCTTTCTAATACTTCAGGTTCACAGTATATGTGTGTGTGTGCTCGCATTAGCGAGGACAATTTTTTCTGTACAGATTTCTAAAAAATGGTTTCAGGTGTATGGCTTCAAAAATAAAGGGATTTAAGCTACTTCACCCTTCAACTTTTTTTAAAAAAGATTTTATTTATTTACTTTTGGAGAGGGAAGCAGAAAGGGAAGGAGAGAAACATGGATGTGTGGGAGAAACACTGACTGGCTGCCTCTGACACCCCGAATCTGGGACCTGGCCCCAATCCAGGCATGTGCTCTGACCTGGAATCGAACAGGCAAACTTTTGCTTTGTGAGACAACAATCAACCCACTGAGCCACACTGATCAGGGCCACCCTTCAACTTTTAAAAGTAAAAATAAAGGCTAGAAAATTCTGTTCAATAAAAGCAAGAAGTACTTTCGACAAAGAACAAATAAATAAGTGACAAGAAAAGAACAATGATAGGGTGTGGGGAAGGGGGAAGGGGAGAACAAAAGCGAAATAGTCAAAGCTGGATAGGAAATTTCATGTAGAGTTAGGTTGCAAGAAACCTTCATGTAGAGTTGGGTTGCAAAAAGCAAGAAACACTTTCACAAGAAGACATTATTCTTTCATTACAATTTCCAGGATATCCATGCTGAAGACTTTTAGAATAAAAATTAAAGTTACACTTTCCCATGAAAAGTGTACAGCAGAATATCATCTCAGTCTCAGAACCCTCAGACAGACAAGGTTAAATTTAATGGAGAATCTAGATGGATCCCTGATACACAGACTTAGGCTTGGAATAGGCATTTAAAATGATCTATTCTCCTTGCCATCTCTCCATTTTGGGTTTTCCTTTTTGGTATTGCTTGTGCTCATATGCATGCCCCACTCTAAAAACATACTTCACACACACAAAGTGAAGGAAAAATGTTCACATAAGTATACCTTGACCTATTACACACTAAAACTGTTTGTTTTAACGTTTTTAAATAAATATTTTCCTCTTATATGTTATATAGTTCCCTTTCTTGGAGTATACTAAATATAATTTAGCTACTTCTTAATGGTTTTGGAGACAGACTATGGACCATTTCTGTTATTCCATTTCTGCTATAACAGTGATTTCTTCCAGGGCTGTTACAATGAATGATGACTAAGGCTTGCACTGTAAGACCCATAGACCATAACACTATTTAGTAGTAAGGAGGCTTCTTATGCAAAGAAATATGAAATTACTATGTGGTTCTTTGAAAAGATAAACAATATTGGCAAATGTTTCATGAGACTCATCAAGAAAAAAAAAGAGAGAGGACCCAAAGAAATAAAATCAGAAATGAAAGAAGAGAAGTAACAACTGACACCAAAGAAATACAAAGGATTGTAAGAAAATATTTTGAACAACTATATGCCAACAAATTGGACAATCTGGATGAAATGGATAAATTCCTAGAAACATACAATCTTTCAAAACTGAATCAGGAAGAATCAGATAATCTCAATAGAGAGATTACAACTAATTAAATTGAAGCAGTAGTGAAAAAACCCCAAACAAACAAAAGTCCTGGATGAGATGACCTCACGAGGGAATTTAACCAACATTCAAAGAGAACTGACACCTATCCTCAAACTATTCCAAAAAATTCAAGAAGGGGAAAAACTTCCACACTCTTTTCATTAGACCAGCATTATCCTAATTCCAAAACCAGACAAAAACATTATGAAGAACATTAGAGGCCAATATCCTTGATTGAATGTAGATGCTAAAATCATCAACAACATGTTAGCAAACCAGATCCAGAGGATCCACAGATAAGCTCATACATCATGATCAAGTGGAATTTATTGCAGGGCTGCAAGGTTGGTACAATATTTGCAAATCAATAAACATGATACACCATGTAAACAAAATGAAGGATGAAAATCAGATGATCATATCAATAGATTCAGAAAAGGCAATCGATAAAATCCAGCACCCATTTATGATAAAAACTCTCAGCAAAGTGGGAATAGAGGAAACATACCTTAACATAATAAAGACCATATATGAAAAACTTGAAAAACTCCCAGGCTATATCCTATTCAATGGGAAAAACAAAAAGCCTTTCCCTTAACATCAGGAACAAGATAGGGATGTCTCCTTTCACCAGTCTTATTCGTAATAGTACTGAAAGTTTCAACTGCAGCAATTAGACAAGAAATGAAATAAAAGGCACTTAAATTGTAAAGGGACAAGTAAAACCGTCATTATTTGCAGGTGACATGATACTCTATACAGAAAACACTAAAGACTCCACCAAAAAACTACTAGAACTAATAAATGAATTCACTAAAGTAGCAGGATACAAAATTAATATTCAGAAATCAGCAGCATTTTTATATAACAGTAATAAACTATCAGAAAGAGAACTTAGAAAAAATCTCATTTACAATTGCATAAAAAATAAGGTACCTAGGAATAAATTCACCCAAGAAGTAAAAGACTTATACTCAAAAAATTAGAAGATACTGAAGAAAAAAATTAAGGAAGATACAAAAAAGTGGAATATATGGTATTCAAGGATAGAAAGAATTAACATCATTAAAATGTCCATACTACCCAAAGCAATCTATAGAGTCAACAGATTTCCTATTAAAATATCAATGATATAGTTTACAGAACTGGAACAAATATTCCAAAAATGTGTTCAAAAAATATTCACAAAAGATTCTGAATGGCCTAAGCAATCTTGAGAAAAAAGAACAAAGTTGAAGGTATCATACCACCTGATATAAAACTATACTACAAGGCTATAGTAATCAAAACAGCATGGTATTGGCATAAAAACAGAGATATAGATCAATGAATCAAAAGAGAGAGCCAGAAATAAACTTATGGTCAGTTAATATTTGACAAAGGAGGCAAAAATATACAATGGGGTAATGACAGTCTATTCAGTAAGTGATGTTGGGAAAACTGGACAGATATGTGCCAAAAAATTAAACTAGACCACCCCCTTACGCCATACACAAGAATAAACTCAAAATAAATTAAAGACTTAAATGTTAAACTTGAAACCATAAACATTCTAGAATAAAACAAAGGTAGTAAAATCTCAGACATTTCTCATAGCAATGTTTTTTCTGATATATCTTTTCAGGCAAGGGAAACAAAAGAAAAGATAAACAGATGGGACTATATCAAACTAAAATGTTTTTGCACAGCAAGGGAAGCCATTAACAAAATGAAAAGACAACCAACTGAATGGAGGAACATATTTGCCAATAATACATCTGACAAGGGGTCAATATTCAAAATTTATTAAAAGATTATAAAACTCAACACCATAAAGATGAACAATCCAATTTAAAAATGGGCAAAGGACCTGAATAGACACTTCTCCAAAGAGGACATGCAAATGTCCAATAGGCAGATGAAAAGATGTTCAATGTCACTAATCATCAGAGAAATGCAAAATAAAACCACAATGAGATATCATCTCACACCTGTCAGAATGGCTATCATCAATAAATTTACAAATGACAGGTGTTGTGCGGGATGTGAAAAAAAGAGACCCCTTGTGCACTGTTGGTGGGAATGCAGATTGGTGCAGCTGCTGTGGAAAACAATATGGAGTTTCCTGAAAAAATTAAAAATGGAACTGCCTTATAACCCTGCAAATCCACTTCTGGGGATTTATCCAAAGAAACCCAAAACACTGATTCTAAAGAATATACGAACCTCTATGTTCACTGCAGTGTTATTTACAATAGCCAAGATTTGAAAGCAGCCTAAGTGCCCATTACTAGATGAGTGGATAAAAAAGCTGTGGTACATTTACACAATGGAATACTATTTGGCCATAAAAAAGAAGGAAATCTTACCTTTTGTAACAGTGTGGATAGACCTAGAGGGTATTGGCTAAGTGAAATAAGCCAGTCAGAGAAAGACAGATACCATATGATTTCACTCATATGTGGAATTTGATGAACAAAATAAACTAACAAACAAAATGAAAACAGGTTCATAAGATAGAAAACAGACAGACAGTTGTCAGAGGGGAGATGGTTTGTGAGGCTGGGTGAAAAAGGTGAAGGCATTAAGAAAAAAAACAACAAAACAAAAACAACCTCATTCATGGACACAGACAACAGCATGGTGATTACCAGAGGGAAGCAGTGGGTGGGAGCAGGTGGAAGAGGGCGATTGGGGGTAAATGGTGACCGAAGGAACCTAGACGGTGGATGATAAGTACCTAATGCCACGTGCGGATGACGTGTTGCAGAATTGTATGCTTGAAACCTATACAATTTCACTGAGCAGTGTAATGCCAGTACATTCCATGAAAAAGTATGGCAGAAAAGAGTGGATTTATTTCAAGAAAATGGAACAATCTTTAGCTTTTCAATTAATATATGCTTCCCACAAACATCTCAGTTCTCTGTAATTTCCTACTGAGAGTGATTGACTTCCTTGTAATATTTTTCAAAGCAGAATGCCTGCTTTCCTGAAGAGAACACAGGAATGCTACTAAATAGGGATCAAAACATTGATCCTCTCAAAAATGCTTCCTCTGTCATACAGTATTGAGAAATTCACATGAAATGCTTGCTATATGTAGACATGCTTTGAAAATCACAAAGGGCCCTAAGACAGTGATGGTTGGCATAATTAATAGCCTGATATTTTGCTGATGTTTCATAGCCTAAGTAAATAACTCATAAGGTTAATTTATAATTCTCGGTTGTTGAGGTAAAGATGAAAATAACTCTATTAGATGTCGTTCTAAAGGAGCTCTGTCTGCAGAACTTGGCATGTCATTGCTTGTGAGCACTCACGTTCAATGTATCAGGACTTGAATGAAGAAAACAAACAAAAGTCTACCTTTTTAAAAAACTGTCCCCTCAAGTCATAATGTATAGGAGATACACAGCTGGGTGGAGGGAACCCCTTTGGACCACCCTACATGACGTAGCACTTCACTTCCTATAATCTTATCCTCCTCTTTTGTTTTTCTTCACGGCACTTATCATTTCCTGAACCATATTTCGTATTTGCTCGTATACTTTATTGTCTGTCTTTCCTTACAGAGTGTGACCTCCATGAGAACAAGAATGTCGTTTTGTTCACCCCGGTGTCTCTACCCACTCTCCAGTGCACGGCACAGTGGGCACATCACCCATATATTCCAGAATCCTTCATCCTCTGACCCACCGGCGGTGAGAGCCAGACAGCAGTGCGGAGTGAACCAGCCAATGGCCTGGGGACTCGGGTTATTTCTGAAGTCTGCAGTGAATAAGCCTCAGACAGGAATAAAGACCTGTCTCTAGCCTTCTCAAGCGATCCCCCCAAAATCTGGTTTCTGAATTACTCATCCTCTGGGTCGTTTTGAGGATCAAGTGAGATGTTTGTGAAACACCTAGCATAGTATCCGGGGAAGAGACAGAGAATGAAAAAGGAAATCTCAAAAGAAAATACAGGAACTACATATTTATACTTGAAAGTCAGAATATATATAAACCAATATAATGAAGAACATAGAAATTATTCTTTATTTATCCATCCCAAAACACCACTATTACTATTGTTTTCTTTCTGGGTGTTTTTTGGATGACATCGTGTAAGGTTACACTTCGTATATGCTGTTCGGTGTATGGTTCTTTCACTGAAGCCATGCCAATAACTGTACTTTTATGATAGCATTTTAACCATTGCACTGAATTCCATTATGTTAATGTGGCACAATTCCTACAGTTGTTCATTTATGTGTTTTTAATGCATTGCAGGCTGCAGGGAACATATTTGTAGCTTATCTCTGCACACATCCTTAATTACTTGCACAGGACACATTCCTAATTAGCAATCAAGGAAGGAAAAGGGAAACCACCATGAATTATCTTTACATATCCACCGGATTGGAAAATAGTTAAAAAGAACAGTAATACCAAGTAGTAGAGAGGGTGTGGGGCAACAGGAACTGCCACATGCTGGAGGTCGGAATGCGAATGGGCAGCACCTAACAGGATAAAGACGTCCTGGGAGCAAGCGATCACCCTGCTCAGCGTGTTCCCTGGGGCAGCGGTTCTCAACTTTTCGGTTTCAGAACCCCTGGGCACCCTTCAAACTTGGGGACCTCAAGAGCCTTTGTTTATGTAGGTGACATCTACCAACAGATATCGGGTTACAAAATAAAACTGAGCTATGTGTAAAGTTCAGCGATACTCAGGACCCCTTCTATTAACCATCAGAGCAAGACATCACTGCCTGTCGAGGCGTCTCTTGGCTCTCCGCTGTACGCTTGTGAGAGCATGAAGGTGAAAGGCAAATACTATCTTAACATTATTGTGGAAATAGTTTCGATGTATGGACACCTCTGGAAGACCTCGGGAAGCTCCAGGGTCCCCAGACCTCACTTTGAGAACCGCCGCCCTCCAGAAGCGCATAAAGGCTGTTTCAGAGCGCATGCGCAAGAATGTTCTTAGCAACGTTGCTTGTAACAGCCCCCAGCAAGAAACAGACCCAGACCCGTCAAGAGTGTAAGTTAACTGCAGCGATTCATGAAATAGGATACAGAGTAGAAATGAGGGGACTTCAGTTGCCCACAATTGACAGATGGATTTTATGAATGTAAATTTGATCAAAAGAATCCAGACACGAATGAGAGCGTGGCATATAATTCCATTGACATGAAATCGAAGGACAGGAAAACTGATCTGCAGTGTCGCGGGACACATTCATGGGTGGCAGCTCGATAAAGAACGCAGAAGGGCAACGATCAAGCAGTTTAGCCAGTGCTTGTCTCCTGTGGTGCAGAGGCTCTTTAAATTTGTAATATTTTATCCATCGTGGATGTTTTTCATTAACTGTCATTTTTTAAATATTGCAATAAAATATTGATTATTTATCTTGATTTCTGAGGCGTTTGGAGCCCCTTAATCTTTGCGCTTGAGGCGCGTGCCTGCTCCCCTCACCCTAGTGCTGGTCCTGGTGATTCGGGGGAGGGAGGCGAGATCGGATAGGGCGCCAGGAGACTTAGGAAGGGGCAGCCACCTGCTGTTCATTCACCTGTGTCTAGTTATCCAGGTGTTGCTTTATAACTGTTCATTATATCTTACTCGTATATTTGTGTTATACACTCTTCTGATGCATGCTGCATTTTACAACAAAGCACTGCTTTGCTTTCTAATGGCATGAAGCATGTTTGGTAGACTTACTGGCTTTTCATTTTTACTCTTCTGCCACTTATTTCAGCTAACAATTCTTAAGAACCTACCGCATGCCAGGGACCTCGTAACAGTCCTGAAAGGTGGTAACTGTCGTCCTCATCTCACATTTCATGAAACTGCCGTGTGAAAAGTGATGTAAGTGATTCGCCTAATGTTACATAGAGCGGGTGGGACCAGAGGATGCACATTCCTCTCCCATTTCCTGCCCTGGTCCTTTTGGCTCTCTCTCTCTCTCTCTCTCTCTTTTTCTCTCTCTCTCTCTTTCTGACACATACACATGCACACACACACACGGTCAGGGAGAAAGCAGGTAGAACAATACCAGAAAGAGCCCAGATGCAAACGGTTTTGCTAAGGAGGGTGAAGAGGAGGAGGAGCCAGTACAAGGACGGGAAATGGGTGGTGTAAACCATGGAGTTGGGCTGGGAGGGGCCGCTCCAAGGGAGCCCAGAGAACTGCATGGGAACCATCCAGCTGGGGAGAAATTCACCCTTCAGCTCACTGGGGTCTATACAGTGAGGGGTTTCCATTCAGTGTCTAATATCTTTTTCCACTCCCTGCGTCTTCTGGCCCTCCCACCCACTTCCTTCCAGCCCACAGGAAGGTCCACTTGGTTTCCCTCCCATGGAATTTGTTGCAAGTCTTCACTCTTCCACTAGGCTGACCTGGAGGTGTTGGGACCACGTGTGCTCTGCGGATAGGGAGTCTGAGAAAGTTGCTGTTCCTTCAGTTTTGCAAAGTAAAGCATTTCATCACCTCTCACCGCTCTGTTCCTGGCAGGCAGCATGAGCCCAAATGCCTTCTCTCTGCCTCAGCTTGCATGTCTGGATTGCATTTTGCAAACACCACCTGTACAGGCTTGAGGCGGACAAGCCTGTGCACCCAGGTGAGCCTGCCCTAGTTCTGACTATGCCTGGAGACACAGGTTCCTGCCCACTTCAACATTTGAATGAAAATTAAGGTATCTCTCACTGGCCACCATGCTGTTAGTACCTGTAGTGCCTTCCCTGCACCTTAACCTCATATTGCAGGGAAACTCGAGGGTGAAACAAGCCTCAAAATTATCAGCCTAACTAATATACCTCTTCCTGCAGCTCTGCCCACCCTACTCCAAGTGTAAACAAGCGTGAACACCAGTGCACATAAGCTACGGTTCAATTAATCTGCTCCGTACATTTCTTAGATGTTTATAACTAAGACTTAATAAAATGACTGACCCCAAAGTCATACATTTCACTTATTAAACTTAAAATGCTTTTTTGAAGGTTCATAGTCATGATGCTCTTAAACTCAGATGATTCTTTTTTTAAAATTTGCTAAATCATTTAAAAAAGACATTTCTTGTAAAAACACAAGGTGTTAAATCTGTGAAGATTAGGAGTTCACATCTTAATGTAAACACTATTTGACAGTGTAGTTATGAAGCCACTGTGTCTAAAATAGCAAAGAATGGGGGAAGTGCCGAGTATTGACAAAGAAAACAGTGGAGACTGGGCTGAGCTCTTATTTGGGGCTTTGTGTTTCTGCCTCCATGATCAAAAGAGTCAGCAAAGTTTAACAGACCTTCCATAAACTTCTTTTTCTTAAAGGTTTACAAGATTGGTTTTTTCTCATAACTTATTTTAAGCCATAGGATTTTTCCAATGAAAGGGTTATAAGAAGCTGGATCTCTCCCATAAATTTCTGGGTCCTAATAAAAAATCTTGTTTGGGGAAAGTATGTGCAATACATAATAACTTGTTATGGGGACAACGCCCACTTAGAGAACACATTTGAAAGATAACCTACATTTTAAGAGAATGTGTAATAGAGCTCTACCTGCTCTTACCATGAAGAGAAATAAAGATCACTCCTTACTATCAACACAGTGTTTCCCAAGCAGCGTCTTCCAAGGGGCTGTACATCAGTTGCCCTTGACATTTGGAAAAGGGGTGGGGAGAAAAGATTATTTTTTTTTAACTGGGGGTTGGGGAGGATCAACTAAGCTCTTTGTAACACACTCAACAACCGGTGTAAGACTAGCTGATGGAACTAACTCAAATATATTTAACAAGTCTAGCTTGTCGAAGATTATCTGCAATATTTTAAAGATCACATACTGGGTATTTTCATTTCTACTTCAAGCAAAAGGACCCAAGGGTACTCAGCCTCCCATTACATTCCTTCTACTCACAATTGTTTACCGTTTTTAAGCCCAGAGAATATGCCAGCTCTAGACAGGACACACATTGTGAAGTTAATTGATGTCATTAATAATAATAATACAACATATATTTAAAACAAAGTCTTAGTCAATGAAGAGATCACAAAAGTTCAGTGCGTTTCTTACCATGGTGTTGCTTCTTTTGGCTTTCTAGAGAAACACCCAGAGAATATGAGGAGTCAAAGGGAGCCGGGCAGGCATTACCAACATCAGTCTTCTTACTTCTCAGAGCAGCCCGTCCAGCCTCCTTCCCGCCTGCCCAGTTTGACACAGCAGCTCCCCATGCAGCACTGCTGCCGGAGGCTGAGCCGAATGACAGATACTGTTTATGGCGTGAAAAGCACTTTTAATAAGGGTGTGTTTGATTCAGGACTTAAAAGGGTTAAAGGGGTGCGCCCTTTTTGGGCGTGACACTGAACCAAAGCTGCTGAAAAGGCAACAGAGAAAGTTTGGAGAAAGTTGCCGTGTATGCATTAAATTATATGGAAAACCCAGTGATAGGAGACAGAAAAAAGGGCAAGAAGGATATTTTAGCTTTAATTTTCTTTTTCTAGTGAAAAAGGTCAACTTTTGTAGTGCTGAGTTTTTGTCATGTCTGTTTTAATTCTAGCTTTTATATACTTATGATTTTTAAAAAGATACGTCATATCCCATAAACCACATACCATGTATTGTGACATTGCAAAAAATGTAAGTAAGCATGCAACATAATAAAAAAGGCAAAAATTACATCCACTTCATTAAAGCCCAAATATTTGACACTTATATTCATCAATAAATATAATTTAGTAATTATCAGTAGTAATTGTTCCAGCAGTTTCTAGTTTGTATAAGTCTTATTAAAGTTTTCAGTATTTGGTAACAAGTTTCATTCTTCAACAAAATAGTCACACTGCTATTAGGCCTATTAATTACTGAAGTCCGTATTATTAGGCGATAGACATCAGAAAAAATGCTCTCCTATTTTTTCCATCATGACCACCCATATTAGAAATATGGGTTCAGCACCTAGTGTCTCATGTCGATGTTCAAACACATATTACTGATGATGGTGAGTCTATATGTGAGGGGCTATTGTTTCATAGTCTGAATTTCAGTTTAAGTTACAGTAAAAAGCATACAGCAAAATTTCCCATCTTAATCCTTTTTAGGTGCACAGTTCAGTAGTGTTAAAGATGTCGGCCTCGTGCCGCTGCTCTCCCCTGCTCACCTTGCAAACTGAAACTGCACACGTTGCCTTTTCGGCTCTGAGAGTCGAACTACTTAGGTACCACACAAACAACGTCGGTCTTTTTGTGACTTGCTCATTTCACTATGCTCAATGTCTCAAGGTTTGTTCATGTTGTAGCATAAAACTGGGTTTCCTCCTGTTTCAGGTTAAATAATATTCCATTGTACGTCTCTCTATGACGTCTTGTTTGTTCATTCGTCTATTGGTGAACATTTGGCTTGTTTTCACGTCTTGGCCGTTCTGAATAATGCTGCCATGGACGTGGGTATGCAAGTATCTGTTTAAGATCCTGCCTTCAGGTCTTGTAGCTATCATCCCAGAAGTGGGGACGCTGGATCAAATAGTAATTTTATCCTTAATTTTTTTGAGGAACCTTCATACTGTTTCCCAGAGTAGCCGCACGTTTTCCATTCCCATCAACAGTGCTCAGTGGTCCCAGTTCCTCCCCATCTTCACTGGCGCTAGCTACTTGTAGTTTTTAGGTACTGGCCATCCTAACGGGTGCGAGGTGGTATCTCGCTGTGGTTTTCATTTACATTCCTGTAATAACTCGTGAGGTTGAGCATCTTTTCATATGCTTGTATTTGTAGGCCTACAATTTGTAGGCCTTTCTTTGGAGAAAGGTCAATTCAAGTCCTTTGCCCATTTTAAAACTCAGATTGTTTCTTTTGTTTTTGAGTATGAGCTATTTCTAAGAAAAGTTGTAACAAGTAGATAACTATACCTACCATAATTACAAACCTCTCTAGGCTTAGCAAGAAACAATTCACTGTCTCCTAGTCTAAACTTAGCAATAATTTCCTCTGAAATTGTTTTTTTAAAAAGATAAAATTTGGACACATTGACAGTTAAAATCTCCTAAAGTAAGAAAACCAGTTACCTTAAATAATCTCTTAAAATATTAAAGGGGGCCCTGGCTAGTGCAGCTCCATGGTTTGAGTGCCAGCCTGTGAACTAAAGGGTCACCAGTTCGATTCCCAGTCAGGGCACATGCCTGGGTTGCCGGTCTGGGCCCCAGTAGGGGACACACAAGAGACAAATACACATTGATGTTTCTCTCTCTCTCTTTCTCCCTCCCTTCCCCTCTCTCTAAAAATAAATAAATAAAATCTTTAAAAACTAAATAAAACATTAAAAGGTTTATTTATGAAAAGACTTAACGGTCATTTACCAAGCATAACTGTATTGACAGAATGTCTCACCCATGGTTACAAGAGGGCTCTCGTAATTCATTTATTCATTCAGCAGCATTAATTGGTTGCCAGACTTATGTCAGTTTCTGCAGATTCAGGGACTGAAAGACACAGGAGCTGCCATCAAGGCACTCACAGTGTGAGGTAAAGGGGAAGGAAGGAGGAGAGATGTGTGGAGACAGTGCGTGGCGACGTCACTGTTCAGAGGTAGGTGCAGGGGGCAGGGGGCGTGTGATGATCGCTACCATTTACGGCTGGCCTGTGCAGAAAAGCAGGGCTTTATTGAAGGGGCAGCATTTGACTTAACACTTAAAATGCATGTATCCTGGCACTGGGCTTCTTCCTTCTTTGTTTTTTATTTTTCCTTCTAAAGAATTATTATGCTAGTAGCAGATAAAAACCTTATAATCTAGTATTAATTCTGTGGCAATCAGTTATAGTGAAAACATTTAGTACTGTGGCTATACATATACTGGACAACATAACCTCAAAATAAGAATTCTTCTACTGATCCAACCTGGTACCTACAACATATTCACTATGTGAGGGATAAAGACTATAAGGTTTGGTTTGACTTCCAGAAGCTCATAGACCTGTCTATAAAACAACCAATATACAGACAGGCGTGTAATTTGCTAAATTGTGTAGGGGAGGCATCTGTAGTGCTTTAAGAGTTCAAAGAGTAAAAGGCCAGCGAGGGTGTGCCAGACGACTGCAGGAAGGACAAAGGACAAGCCTTGAGAGATAGCTTTAATGAGACGAGAGCTGAGGAATGGCATTCCAGGCGAGGGGAAGAGCCGGAAGAAAGGTCACAAAGTGACAGCAGGCACGGGTGGCTCACTGGAGTGACAGAGTTACAGGACATGATGCCGGTCAGTGGAACAAGTAAGTGGAAGGCTGAAGCAGTAAGACTGATCTAGTTTGGGGAGGGCCTTGCGAGGCAAGTCGGGAAGCCTGGGTGTGAAGCTGTGGGAACAGGTCGCTGAGCAGGGAGGCGGCACGATGCAAGCAGAGCTGGAGGGAGGCGAGCATGGCAGCCTTGGGTGGCTCAGCTGGACAGGAACCTGAAGTCGGCAGTTCAGATGAGAGGGGCTAAGGGGCCGAAGTGACTCCCAGATGTGGAAACAGAGAGAAGGGAAGACAGGGCTGAGGGAAAGCAGAGGCTTCTTTCAGAATGCTGAATCCGAAGAACCTCGCCGGGGAGTCTCAAGGCCTATGCGAACGCTGGGGGACCGCCGCAGGTGGGTAGGGAGTCTGGCTTGGGTCACGCTGAACTCAGGGTACAGTTAGCGTTCCCAAATGGAAATGTCCACAAACCATGGAAAGTCGACCCAGAACCCATGTTCATTCTCAAAGCTCTCCACCTACATTTTATCTGAACTCTGACTCAGTCACATATCACATCACATTCTGGTGAGAAAAATAAAAGGGGCAGTTTACTACTGGCATTGTTGGCTCTGTTATAGGGTAATAAGTGCTCTCACTTCCTGTAAAAGACCCATTTATCCGCCGTCAACTCCCATCCGCATTCTCCGGGTTTTGGTCAGGAGTCAGCCCTTTTGCTTGCAGCCTCCCGCCAGGCGGCTCATGCCGAGCCACCTGTGTAGTGAGAAGTTCATTAGTAAGCCTAAGTAATCACTACTCTGACTGGTGGGCATTTCACCATTTTGTTAAAATAAAGTAGTTTTTAAAAAGGTTACATTTTGTGATGATCATAATGAATGAAATAAAAATAGCAAGCCCAAAGTTTTGTTTTTAAACAAAACCAGTGAAATTCTCTCGCAAGCGGAGGCTTCATTAAATTCACATCGGACAGAGATGAGAGGAAGATCTGCCGGTGTTATGTATTTTTCAGGCTCACTCGAAGCCTCAGTAGCAGTGGGCAGTGGGTGCCTCCTTCTGCACAGCCCCTACAACTAGAGGCTCAAGAAAGAAGCCAAGTGCCAGAGATCCTAAATTCTAGGCCCGGGAATCTCAGCCTCTCCTCTCCAGGGGGCCCTTGTCCTACTGCTTGGGGCTGGTTGCATGTGAGATACCACTATTTCTGGAGCAAATGGAGGCTGAAGGCATTGCCCAGTCCTTTCTGCTAGCTGGGTGGTATTTTTTTGTTGTGATTTTTAGTATATAAAAGCTTTTTACACCAAAAAAAAGGTGTACAATTTCATTAGTATACATCTTTTTTAAGTGCGCTTTGAAAAATGGTCATGTGCCCTGCTCTCCACCAGCATCAGGACTTTTCCCAGGGTGGGGGAAAGGCCTGAGAATCTGGCACACCTTCTCCTGCCTACCACACAGCCAAAGTCCCCAGGAGTCACTTCAGCTTCGAGGACTTTCGCCTCACACTCATTCCTTCTCTACCCATGTGAATCTGTATTCTGGAGCAGAAAGGCAGGGGTGGATGAAAAAGTCCTTCCCCCGACTCCATGGCTGGGTCTCTGCAGAGCACAGAGGTGGGGCCAGATGCAAGAGAAAGCTGGATGCCAATGCCTGACTTCCCTCCCACATCTGCCGGCCCTGCCCTTCCATATCACACTGGAAAAAATTCACGCAAACATACCTCAGCTACTAGTCACTGACAAGTGCATATAAATAAGTAGAGATCATGTGTTCACAGGGCCCAACAACTCTTCCCAGTGCAAATATTCGGTATTTGTCTTAACATTTTTCCAAAAGAAACCATCTTTAAATTGCCATCCTTTATTGTTTTTCATGTACTCCATCTACTGTGACTTTAGGTTTGGACTAGTTCTCCTTTCGTAACCCCCCTGGTGAGATGCTCCCCTCAGAAACTGAACCACAGAATTTTCTTTCTGCCCTTCATCCTCCCTTAGTAAACGGCAGCCCAGGCACCAGTCTGGTTTAAAGACGGCTAGGTCCTGGCTGATGCTGCTGCAAAGCTCGCGCCCTTAGAGGGGAAACGTGTGAACGAGGGCTTCTGCTGGCTGTCGGAAGGTAGCACCCCAACTCTGCAGACAGGGTGGGGCAAAGACAAGCTTACGGTTGTGAGTATGCAAAGCACAGTTTACTCTTGTATTATTAGTTACTAACTGTCATATTATTTTTCATATGAAAAGCTGTAAATCTACTTTTTCCCCACCCTGTATTTGAACAAAAAACTGGGTAGAATTCTGAGAGGCAAGTGACAATTGTGCGAGCTCCTTGGACTGAGGACTCCCTGCGGCTGACTTTCCTTGCCCTGCCAGAGGCTCTCCTTTCTCCACAGGAGACAGAAATCACCCCGCAGTGCTCTGCCTGCTCCTCAGTCTGTGTGCTGTTTAGACAGACTCTTAGCCTGTTTCCCGTCTATTAACTGACAAACTCAACCCTGTCGCCTACACAGGAATATTTTGTGTTCTTGCTTCTAGATTGAATAAAATGAACTGAAACTAACTCTGAACAACAGACCACAGCAAACTAAAATGATTTGAAATAATTATTGTTTTCATTTTCGATCTACCCCCCCAAAATGATGGAGGCATTATATCTTCTTTCATAGACATTATTTAAAGACTTCACATTTAAAATAGAAATTAATTTGAAGTTTTTCTTACTATTTTGAAGCAATTTTAGGTCTCGTAAGACAATCAAATAAAAAACATTCTTGAAGACTACTGTCCCAAATATCTCTGTGGTAGGGAGAATTCTTAGCTGGCTTCCAAATCCCTTTCCCCTGGGGTACATGTCCTGTGGATCCCCTCCCCGCGTGGGGGCAGGGCCTGTGAATACGATGGACAGCTCTCCCACGCTGAAGGGATTTTTGCAGATGTAATTAAGGTCCCTAATGGGCTGACTTAGAGTTACTCAAAAGAGAGATTATCCTTTGTCAGGTAGGCCTGACCCAGTCCGGTGAGCCCTTTAAAAGAGGTCTAGAGGTCAGAGACTTGAAGCATCAAAGAGTCTCTTTCCTGATGGCCTCAAAGAAGCAAGTTGCCACGAGTTCTGCGGCTGCAAGGAAATGGATTCTGCCAAAAAGCACATGAACTTGGAAGAGGGCCAAGCCTTAGATCAAAGAGCAGCCCTGGTCAATACCTTCACTGCGGTCTGTGAGACCCTGAGCGGGGGACCCAGCTAAGCGTTGTTCAGACTCCTGACCCATGGAAACTCATAATAAATGTATGCTTTCCTTTCAGCTGCTAAGTTTGTAATAATTTGTTATGTTCAGCAACAGAAAACTAGTTTAATATTCAGTGACTGTTGGCCACTTTCTATGCATTGAGACCGTGGTACAATTTTCCATGGATTTTTAGAAAGTATAAGGACTAATGCATGCATTTGAGGGCCTTTCATCTACTGGAGACCATAATATAGGCACTTACGTGAAGACAAAATAAAGCGCCATGTATCCTTATTAGTCGAAGGAATTCTTAAATTAAGAAAGTGAAGGAAGAGAACAATCAGCGAAGGCTTTGTGGAAGGGGTGGCACAAGCTAGGATTTGAATCGTTTTGTTAGGTAAAAATGGGGCGTAGCAATATTCCAGGCAAAAGGAAGCGCATGAGCAGAGCGGAGATGAAGTGCTGTGTCTCCCAGCGAGGTGCCAGGGCAACACCAGCTGAGCCGCAAGCTTCCACAGAGGTGGCTGGGACTCTGTGTGGTGATCAATGGGCAGCCGTGGAAAGGATCGAGAGGAGCAGGTCTGTGCGTCAGCTAAGGCAGCAAGCGTTGGGCGCTCCTTCTGGACTGAAAGGGTGACTGCCTGCTTGGAACTGAAGAGGAGAAGGGGAGACCCTTTGTTTTCTCCCAGCTGCTCAGATGCTGGTACTATCTCCTCTGCCTCCTGCTTGCTAGTCAGTAAACACTAGGGTTCCTTTTCTCCTACGATATCCCGGGTGCCTTGTTTACTGACAGAAAGGCAGTTTCCACTCTGCAACAGAGCACAGACTGCGTCCATCTCTGTAGGCAGTGGAGGGTGGCACACGGCGGTACAGCCTGCACATCTGTTCCGCTCTCCTCCGTTCCAGAGACCCATAGTATGCCTGGGAACTTAACTGTGCTAAAAAGAAGATGATAATCTCAAAATCAGGCAGAGTGATGCTCAGTGGATAGAGCTCTGAACTAAAATGGCCCTTGGTTTAGCAAAGACACTTTAAAATTATTTATACATTAAAAAACAGGCCCAATCAGAGTAGGAAGCACACTTCATGAAAAGAAGAAGAAGAATGGAAATTGGAGGATGATAAACTGGCCTTTAGAAATAGTGAGAGATTGGGACTTAAAAAAGGCCAGTGAGACATTCCAGTGTGTGGCATGGCTGAGGAAATTAACAGCCGTGACCGAGACATAATTTCAATGGGTGCCATACGGAGCCAAAGCCTCAGTAAAAGTTGGCTGCACCTAACTGCCTGAGGTAGTCGTGCTTTGGGGAAACCAAGAAGGAGGGACTGGGTTCCAGGGACGGGCTGACTTGTGGCCAAAAGGAAGGAAGGAGAGGTGAGAGAGGGAGTGGCCACTCGGAGAAGGATTGGGGAAGGGCGACTTTGTCTTTGCCTAGAACACAGAATGAACCTTCCTTCTTTTTATTTGCATGTTAAAGGACAGGAGCCTTCCTATGGCTAGAGGTCTTGGGGATAGCAGATATTTCCATGATATTTTTGTAAGTTTCAACCATAAGGGTTAACTATATGCACCACACATTTTGCTAAGTAAGCACTGTATACACCTAATCGCCTTGAATCTAAAGAGGTACTTGTTATTATCCCTCTGTTCAAATGAAGAACCCAGTTTGGAGAATGAAGGTAACTTGTTCAAGGTCATGGAATAAATCATCAGTGCCCAGATTCAAACCCAGGGCTGCTGGACTCCAAATCACACATTTCTGAATACCCCTCTGTGTATCAGCTTCCACTACCCTGCTCTGCCATAAACCGCTCTGTTTCTCAGTCTCCTGTTTTCTTTCTCACAACCTTCTTGCTAATCTTTCTCCAGTCAGTCTTCTTTGTTATCCCCACCTCCACTGCCAATGTAATTCTGCTGTTTCTTGGGGCACCCAGCCACCTCCTGAAGGCCTCTCTCTCAGGATATTCCTATGCCATAGGTACCACATCACATTTACTGTGAAATGACTCAGCTTTCTAGCACATGTTAGGGGACATGTCTGAGGCCACACAGGAAAAGGCAAGGCTAGTTACTACTGATAAGGGTAATTTGTACACTGGGTCCCACAAAGTAGAGGCTGCCCCAGGGGCCCAGCCCATGCCACAAATCAAAGCCTGCGTCAGCCTGCTTTTATGGGAAACCTGTCCAGGAAACCTAACATATACCAATCACAACCCTCCAATTCAGCTGTAGCTGGCTTACCTTACTCTAGAAAACAGGACCTGCTAGGCTTGTCAGGAAATCCCCAACCTCCTCGCCAGTCCTGCCTGCCTTCCACATTGCCTCTTTCGACACTCTGGAGAACTCGCTTGTGCCCAAAATCCCCAGGGAAGGGTGCTCTACGGTTGGTGAGGCTTGTCCTCCTCCAACCCGTGAATTGTTTTCCTTTGAATAAAGGACATCAAACTGGTTACTAAACTGTGTTATCTTTATCATTTGATGGTGCTGCCTGGGGACCCTTTTGCCCTGGCCATACTGAATGGTGAGCCTTTTAAAACTATAAGTCAGACCACCTTTTTTCCCCTTGCTTAAAATCCTCCCGTGGCTTCCATTATGTTGAGAAAGAAATTCAAAGCTCATACAATGGCCCTCAGCCCCTGAGTGAGCTGGCCCCTGCCTACCGCTCTGCTGGTCTCTGCCTTGCTCCCTTCCTCCCTGCCCGTGGTCTCTTTACCACCTGCCCAGGGCCTCTGTGAGTGCTGCTCTCTCCTCGGCAGTGCCCTTCTCCCAGACAGCTGCATGAGTCTCCTTCAGTTAATTCAAGTCTCTTCAGACAGGCTTTCTGGGACTGCACATCCTACCTAAAATAGTAAGCCCGCCCCATTTCCATTCCCTCTGCTGGCACTGTTCCCCTCCCCCCGCCTCCCAGCATCTCTCACTAGCTAACAACATAACACATATCTATTTGATATGGTGTCAGTCACCCTGTTAGAACATAAGCTCCTCCAGACCAGGGAACTTCAGCAGTCTTATTCACCCTAAAAACCCAGTGCCTAGAAGGGCTGGCTCATAATAGGCACCTCACACCTATGATACGAACTGCAATGACGTTAGCTGAATGAATGAATGTATTTCACAGATGTGTTCTGAAGTGAAAGGCTGGAAGTCTGGCCTGTCCAGTACACAAGTGCCTGACTCGGGGAGAAGGCGTGTCACGCAGGTCCTATGAAAAAAGAACAGGAAGAGCGGGATGATTTGATGAGCGTCTCATGTGTGTAGGACACAGAGAAGCCCTGAAAGCAGTGCCCTACTCCAGGGCAAGAAACAGATGTGAAGGGCAAGGAGGGGAGTAGGTACCAGGACCAGCGGACGCAGGGAGGCGGAGCTGAGAGGACGCCGAGAGCAGCACCGCCAGCCCGCAGCAACCTGGTGGCGAGGGACCCCAGAGAATCAGTGGCCACTTCACCTCCCTCCCTCTGATTTCCTTCTAGGACACCCTTTGATGACCCATCGGAAAGCCAGAAGGCCAAAGCAAGACACGGCAGAGTGGAGAAGGGTGGGAGTGTGACCTAGAAGGCCAAATGGAGGGTCTCCAGCAGAAAAGACAAAGGACCTTGTTGGGCATCAGTAAGCTGAGCCTCTGCCTTTTGCTGTGTCGAAGGAGATGCAGATGACATGGGGCAAAGGAGGAGTCGGAGACCAGGATGGAGCCTGCAGTCCTATGAGTCAGGACTTCGTTCTACTGGCTGCTGAGGAGAATTACCAGCTGGAAAGGTCTTGTAATTATTCTCTTCATGAACTCAGTTTGTCAAAGGGACAGAGTTTTTTCTTCTAGGCTAAACTTTCACCTCCATCGTAGCAGCCACATATCTTTTAATACCCAGATCCTCTTGATAACGGCAGGCAGCAGGGAGCAATCCTAGCTCCGCTCTATATGTCCCTGAAGACCTGGCGATCAGTTCTGCAAGGAGACCTTCCCAACATCACAACACTGAGAGGACAGATTCTCCAGCGATAAAAAAGAGAAAGAGCGATGGTTCCCCACCTCACTCTACACACAAAGTATTACTAAAAGTGGAAACACCTGAATATAAGAGCTAAAGCTATAACATTCTTAGGAGAAAACATATGTGTAAATCTTGGTGACTTCGAATCTGGCAATGGTTTCTTATAACATGTAAACTACAATCAACCAAAAAATAGATAAATTGGACTTTATCAAAAGTAAAAACTTTCGTGCCTCTGAAAACACCATCAAGAAAGCGAAAAGACAACCCATAGACTGGGAGAAAATACTTGCAAATTATGCATTTGGTAGGGGCCTGGTATCCAGAACTCTAATAACTCAACAATAAAATTACAAATAACCCAATATAAAAATGGGCAAAGGACTTATTTCTCAAAAAAAGATATACAAATGGCCAGTAAGCACACAAGCAGATATTCAGCATCATTAGTCTTTAGGGAAATGCAAACCAAAGCCACAAGATACGGTATACTTTACACCCACTGGGATGGCTATCCTCAAAGTGGTGACAGTCGTGTTGGCAAGGACAGGGATAAGTTAGGACACTTAAACGTTGCTGGTAGAATTGCAACAAGTGTAGCCACTTTGCAAAACAGTGTGCTAGTTTCTCAAAATGTTAAACATAGAGTTACCAGGTGACTCAGCAATTTCGCTCTTATGTATATATCTAAGAGAATCAAAAACATGTGTCCACACCAAAGCTGGCACACAAATGTTCATGGCAGCATTATTCATAATAGCCAAAAAGTGGAAACAGCCCACTGCTGACTGACTGATGAGTGGATACACTACATGTGGCACGACCGTGCCAAGGAACAAAGGAATGTCATTTGGCAACAGAAAGGAACGAAGTACTGATACAACCTACCCCATGGAAGAACCTTGAAAACATTATGCAAAATGCAAGACACAAAGGACCACATACTGTATGCTTCTATTTATGTCATTTGTCCAGAATGGGCAAATCTACAGAGACAGAAAGTAGGTTACTGGTCTCCACGGACTGGGAAAAAGAGGGGATGAGGAGGGCCTATGGGGTTTCTTTCAACAGTAGTGGAAACGCTCTGGAACTGGATGGTGGCAATGGTAGTACAACCCTGGAAATAGACTGAAAGCTACTGAGCCATTGTCTACTTTAAAAGAGTATATTTTATGATTTGTGGATGAGTTCTCAATTTTTAAAAATTGATGATGAACAGTAATGAAGTGAAACTCTTTCTAGTCTCCTTATGGCACCAGCCCAAGGAAGTTAATGAAAGTAATAAAAAATCTGAAAATACAAGAAAAAGAGTTACGGGGCCCTGGAACAATGCTGAGATCAAACATATTAAAGCACCCTGTGAGTTTTTTCCACGGTTGTTTTAGTGGCCTTTGCAGAAAGGGAACTGGGAAGAAGGGGAGACGGGAATTAAGGCCCCTGAGTGCCTCCTGTGAACCGGGAGCCGCAGCAGGGCCTGAGGGCTCTACCCGGGGGAGGGAGGCACGCATTCAGCTCAGGCCTCACATTCTTGAAGGGCCTCAGGTCCAGACTTGCACGGCGTTTCTAAATGACATTCAAGACTCGGGTATTCTGAAGCAATAGCAGGAAGTTTTGTACCATATAAAACTACACCTCGCGAAATACAAACTATAAGATAAATCCTTACTTAGTATAAGTCCTTATCTTATAAATTACAGAATTATATTGCAGTATATTTGTGTGGGGTAAGAACATTTATTTATTACAAGTAAACGTTTAGAACATACCATTATTTTTACAACTGTTTTGGCATTTGTTCTTTTTTGTCGTTCTAATATATTAGAACTTTCTAAGATGGAAATGATCTAGGCCTGTCTTAATTTCTAAGAAGTCCTGATTATATTTGATCCCAACAACCACCCTAAGAGGTAAATATTATTGTCGCATTTTAGAAATTAGAAAAGTGAGGCTCAGCAAGACTAAACTAATTAACCTTTCTCGCACAGTTACTAAGTAACATATAATTCATGGTGCCACTTCTACGTGGTAAGAAGATGAAGGGTGCAAATGTAGGTTTGTCTCCACCTCATGCACCACAGTAACCCCTATGCACAGGTCCCAGGTACCATGTGGAGTCTTCGGGTACAGTCCTGCTTACAGCCAGGCTGCGGAGGAGCTGCTCCTACCCTGCCAGAACGCTTCCCCGAGACTCTGCTGCGTGTGCAGATGCATCAGGACTGCTCTGAGAAAGAATGTACAACTGAGAAACTTCAATGAAGGCCTGCATTTGATCAGGAAAACAGAAATATCTTTGCAGACCTTCCCTACCTCCTTTAAAGAGAGGACCACCCATTAAATAGCGCAGAAATGCTGCCTCAGCTTGCCTGCTAAGCTAGAGCAGGGCTTAATGCTTTCATGCTGGACAGATTTTACAGGGTCCAGAGTACTGGAAGTAAAGAGACTCTGTCTCCGGCTAGCATTGTGGAGGGAGGAGTGTAGAGAAGGAACAGACAGGGCCAAATACCACCAGATACATGCCATATGAATACAAAAGCCCAGATGCATTTTCCTCATTTCCCAGACGAAGAAACCGGTGCTAAGTGTAACTTGGCCAAAGCCACATGTCAGGTAGAGCTGGCTAGAATTCGTTCCAGGTTTGCCTGACTCCTGAGAGGATGCCCCTCCCCCTACCTTAGCCTGTGAGGCAACACGTGCAGTGGCCAGGAGCACATGTGTAGCTTTGCTACACCAGTTCAAATCCCACCTCTGACACTTACTAGCGAGGGACCTTGGGCAAGGTGAGAGACCCTTATTCTTCGGTGTTCTCACATGGAAAGATAAGAATAATAACTATATCTCCCCATAGGGTTGTGATAAGGATTAAGCAGAGCTTCTGGGTTGGTAAACCGGTGGAGGTGCAGGGAGAGTGAAGGCGGCGTGGAAGCTTCATGCTCGTCCCCAAACCTGGCCCTGTGCGTCTCTTCCATCCGGCTGTTCCTGAGTTATGTCCCTTTATAGTAAACTGGTAATCTAACTGACCCTAAGTTGGAAAAAAGCTGCAAAGAATAAATTATCATTGGGATCAGAGCACGTGAAAATAAAGGACTCCACTTTTAATGACTGGAAGAACATTCGAGAGCTCAGCCCTTGGCAGGATGCTAACCTCTTCC
>PVKM010006770.1:0-43280 GCA_004027735.1 Carollia perspicillata
GCTAGTTTCCAGGCCACTCCGGAGAGTTAGTTGCTTTTCACAGAATCGGCCTTGCCTTCCCTGGGTTTTAGGAGGAAAATTTTTGTGAAAATAGCACAGAAGTATCTTTGATTTGTGGTTTGGGGTGAGTGTATTTGCTTTCTCACTCTCTCTCTCCTGTTTGTTTTTGTGGAATCTCATCTTACTTAACTCTCTGGTTGTGCTTTTCAACAGCACATTCTATTTTCTGATTGTCAGAGGTTGTAAATTGCCCGAGGTGGGAAGCTTTGGAGAGGAGTTTCACGAGCGAGCCCCTTTCACTAGGCTGTGCCGCTGAAACTAAAATAAAATAATACTGAATGTCAAATGTAACTGAAAAATAAAGTAAAATTGAACCCCTTGTGAACCCCAGTGATATTTTTAAGGCTTTGAGCAACAGATAGAATATATAAGTTCATTTGCATAAATAAAGGATTGGGAAGCTATCCATTAGCTACAAGCAGTGCTGACTTCTGAGAAGCGGCTGTGTCCAGGTGGGAATGCAAGGGGATTTCCCTTTTATCTGTATATTTCAGGTTTATTTTTAGTTATTTGCATATTACTTATATTACCTATACTCTATATACATATAATATGTAAAATATGAAGCAAGTAGAGTTGGGTATTTGTTTAGCCCCTGAAAGTCTGTGTGTGTGGGGGGGGATGGTGTATGTAGCAGGAGCTATGCAGGAAAGTACTAAAGGTAAGCTCAGATTTGAACTGCCTTAATATAGAGACTTAAAAAATGTCAAAGCTTTGGCACTCTGGTTGTGTGGTTGAGAATCAGGACGCACTCACCTGCGAAAGCGTATCATCCTCTGAGGTGTCCTTGCCCCATCGCAAATAGCCGACGTCACTGCGGGTCAGGACTCCATGTAATAATTCTTGAGACTTTCCATTTCGACAGCCATTAAAGACATGTGGACTTGCTCTTCCAGTTAAAATCATGTTCAGAACTGCCTAGATGACACATTTTACACATTTTTTTACTTTTTAATTATTTTTATTGTTCAAGTACAGTTGTCTGCATTTTCCCCCACCCCAGCCATCCCCACCTCCCACCCCGATCCCACCCCACCTTGGTTTTGTCCATGTGTCTTTTATAGATGTTCCTGAAAACCCTTCCCCTCCCCCCCCATTATCCCTTCCCACCTTGATATTTTACAAATATTCACATTTTAGGTAGCAATGACTGAAGGACATAATTTCTTTTTTTTTTCTAATGATCATTTTAAAATTATCATTTTACTGAAAAGAATGAAATAATACAACATATAATTCTAGGAAAATGTATGTCATGAACAGTTGCTAGGGTTAAAGCAATAGTTGACTGACTTTCTTCCCGAGCCATACCCCATAACTTCCACTGCCTGCTTGGATGCTATTGCTTGTCCTCCCTTTCCATTCCTTTCGAACTTTGGTTTTCATAGTTATGACTGAAGAAGCTTGAAGTTACGATGTTTTTATAGTAGCTTTCTTTCAGTTACTAGGGATTTCTGGTGGGTCATGGCAAGGTATTTTCTAATGTTTCTAGAGTCTCAGGGGTGAGGAGTCTCAGAGATAAACCAGAAAGAACTGTAATGGAAATTGGAAGGTAGAATCTGATAACAAAGTCAGAGTAGCATCTTAGTTTTTCAAAGACAACTTGATATCTCTCCACTTACGAGAGAATACGCTTGATTGAAGAAAAAAAAAGCCTAATTCAGACCACAGAAAGCCAAAGTCTTCCAACCTACCTGCCTGCATAGGAAGCCCCCAGCATTTGGTTGTAACAGGTGAACAGTGGAGACGTCTAGGTCCTTCTGAAGCCTACAGGATGGGGGGGCCATCAGCATTTGGTCAGAGGGGTTGACACCACTGAGAACCTGCAGCTGTGCCTCCCTCTACTCCCAGCCCAAAGCAGCAGTCCTGGAGGCTCACCTATGCCCTGCCCACAACCCCATGTTCCTCGCCTGTTTCCATCTCCCACAGGGAAAGCTTCTTGGACTGGGGCTGCATAGGGAAAGTGACAGGTGCAGGTGGGAGAAGCCTGTGGTAAGCAGTGAGGGTGAAGGGAGAGGCTACAGACCTCACATGTTGGAAAGCTTGTGCGTGTATTCTGATGCTAGGCTCAGTAGAGAAATTGCTCAGGGACCAGGGATGCTTGGCTTAGGGTGGCAACACGTGACCACCCCGGAGGGTGCTGGCACAAAGCAGAACTGAATGGACTCCTCAAGTGGAAAACACCAGCTTGGGCATTAAATGTATTTCTTGGCTACAGAGGGGCAGCCTCTATTGTTTCATCCCTGAGCAGGGGTCAGGTTTCTACCCTGGACAATGTTAAAGTCAAGGTGCCACGTGGCTCCTGCTGTTACCCAGAGGGAGGTGCTAAGTGCTGGTGTGAGAGCTATATGTGTTTTTGAAAGAATCTATTCACAGAACTAGAGGTCAAGCCCTTCCCTCTGTAAATAAGACCTAAAGACTTGGGTCAAGCACGGTGAGTGCTTTGGAGGCATCAGGCATAATTCAGGGCAGTGTTTTCCAAAGTATGGTGTGATTTTGGATGGTATAGATATGAGCATTTAAAATTTTTTAGAGTGATGTGTTTAACACATATTTTCTTTAGTACAGCAAATACATGATTTAAAAGATAATGACATTTAGAAAGAAGTTGATATTCAAATGTGTGTTGATTTAAATAAAACTTAAGTAACTAACAATATAGACCACAAAAATGTGATGGTGGTATGTGAAAGAGAAGTTTCAGGAACACTGTATAAATAATCTTTGTTGGTGGCCAATATTTATAACCACAAAAAGAAGAAAACTATTACTTCACCAGAAAAGCAGATTCAAACTTTCTTGATAACACCGCTTACCCAAACTGACTACAGAAAAGGATGTATCAACGGAAGAGTATCCAGCAGAAAAAATTGCACTTGTGTTTCCAGTAGGGCATCCAAATATTTTCCAACACAAGAGTACGTAGCTTATGTGATCCTAGAGCTATAGGAAATACCTGTGCAAATATTTGTAGACTTTACCTTTCGAAAGTTCTGGAGAAGACCAGGCTGTAAAGAAACAGGATGACTCCACGGCTCCCTTCTCCACTGAACTGGTTGGAAAAGAAAAGAAAAGCACATTTGCCTATAAGCAATGCAGCTAAGTATATCTGCGGGCATGGGCTCAAGGATTCACAGCTGGAGAGTTTTGTTTTCCAAGTGCTTAAAGGACAGCTGGAGCTCTCCCTGCTTCCCAGATCTATCTTCGCTCTCACATGCATTCTCCTTCCTTGCCTCACGCCTACCAATGGCACCTTCATTCTCTTGGTTTTCAACCAGTCTTTTTTCCTCCACTTCTGTCTTGTCATTCTCTTCAAATCATGGCTAAGATGTGGCATATCTTACCTCTCCATTTTCCCACTGTCCATCCTAGCCCGGGTCCCTGCACTTCTCTGGCCTGGTGCCCTTTCCCAGCTTCTTCTCAGTCAGTGCAGCCCTCCTGGATCTCCATTAAACTCTGGGGAGCAGAAAGGCTTTACGGAAATAGCTCAGAGTTATCCAAACCAAGGTTCGGAACCAGTCCTACCACTTACCAACCCCTCGTTATCTAACTTCCTTGAGTTGCAATCTCCTCATCTGCAATTGCAGGTAAGAATACCTTTTTCCAGGTTTCTTGCAAAAGTGAAATGACATAAAGCACAATTCCTACCTTGGTTCTAGGAACATGCTAGATCCAGTGGCTGTTCTTCCCTAAGGCACTTCCCCTCTGTCTCTTTTCTTGGTCAGGTTGCTTTTCTGCTCAGAACTTTCTGAAGGTGCCCTGTGATCCCCAGGGTCAAATCCAAATTGACCAACCAACATGCAGGGCCTCTCATTAGTTGGCCTTATCTTCATTTTTGTCAATTCTTTACCTGCTGAAAAGAAGCTCCTTGGCTGGCTTTTGAGGTGCACAAGGCTGATGCCTCCCCTTTAGAGGCATTGTATCAGGGAGGCTTCGGTTAAAATGCCTGTGCTCTTCCTTTTATGGATTCATTTTTTCCCTTTGCTATCTGTGACCTGGGAAGAGGACAAATTCCTGTGCCATAGGAGCCGGACAGGAACCCCAGTGGATATACTGCAGGCTGTGAGCGAGAGAAATGGGGAGGGCTGAGGCCTGAGGCCACCTGGAGAACACGTGTGCATTAGTTTTCCATCGCTGCCGTGACAAGTTGCCACAAACTTGGGGGCTTAAAACAACACAAATTTATCATTTTACAGTTCTGGAGGTTAGAAGTCGAAGCTGGGTACAACTGAACTCAACTCGAACAGCTGGCCAGCCTGTGTCCCATCTGGAGGCTGTATGGGAGACCCTGTTTCCTTCCCTTTTCCAGTTTCTAGAAGCTGTCCTTGTTCCCTGGCCCATGACCCCACATCACAGAGCCTCTTGTTCCTCTGCTTCTGCATCGCTTCTCTTTGTCTTCCTCTCCTACCATCCCATTTCCCTAGTGAACCTTGCTGATTCATTAAGCCCACTGGGATAAACCAGGATAATCTCCCCATCTCAAAATCTTAAACTTAATCACACAGCAGAGTCCTTTCCACCAGTGAGGTAACATCATTCTATCTCAATTTGTCCAGTGGCAGTTGCCATCAGTTAATGGAGGATATGCCAAGTTATAGGTTGAGGGCAGCCAGATTTTATGATTTGGGGAGAAAAGCTAATATCCAGATTTACATGTAGGATTTTTCTGATTGTTTTTGACTATTATTGACTCAAACTTTTAAAAATATAACACCATGTGGGTTAATGCCGCAGACATAGGTATATTGCTTTCCTAGGGTTTCTATAACAAATTATCAGAAATTTGAGTGACTTGAAACAATAGGAATTTATTCTCTCGTGGTTCTGAAGGCCGAAGTCTTAAATCGAGGTGTCAGAGCAGGGCCGTGCTTTCTCTGCAGAACTGGGGGAGGACCCTTCCTTGATCTTCCCAGCTTCTGGTGGCTGCTGGCAGCCCCTGGTGTCCCTTGGCTTGGGAGCTGTATCACTCCAGACTTCAGTATCACACGGTGTTCTCCCTGCGTGTCTGGGTCTGTGTTCAAGTTTCCTTCCTAATCCAATCCTTGGATTGGGGCCCGCCTACATCCAGCATGACCTCGTCTTAACCTGATCACATTGGCAAAGACCCTATTTCCAAATCAGAGCATATTCACAGGTACCAGCAGTTAGGACTTAAACATATCTTTCTGGGAGGATGCAATTCAAACTATAACAATAGACCTACTGCACACATGTAGCCCTGAGTCATCCAGCTTGAGATTTGTGTACACAGGTGCATTTTGATAGTGAATGATGTTTGGTAAAAAGGTCTGAATGGGGACTGATCACAGTGAGCAGCCCCTGGTCATGCTTTGTGCCTTGCTGAGGAAATGGTGCCCGCCCTTCCACAGTGTGGCTATGGGAATGGGCAGCTCTTGTGTGAAGCCCACCTGTGCTGGGCAGTCTGCTTCTGCTTAGAGCTTTTATTATGTATTCCAGCTCCACTTTTAGTCTTTGATGGGGAAAGCCCATGAGAAGCTTCAGCTCTGATCTTCTGATTCTCAATGCTGAATAATCCCTTGCAAAGGAGAGGAAGGGGGAGGGGTCCTTCCTTTTGAATCAGACTCTCCCAGGACTGAGTTGAAGAGATGGAAGGCAGAGCGGGAAGGGTTTGCCTCTTCTAGCTGCAAGGATCATTTATTTCTTACACGACTCCTCTCTATCTGTGTATCCCCATTATACATCTCTGGACCACAAGAAGGAGTCTCTAAGCAGGCTTCCAGCTTAACATTTCCTGTCAGGTATTAAAAATCTATCACACGGTTTTTATTGTTTCATATTGCTGCTATAACAAATTTAGTAGCTTAAATAATACAAGCCTCACAGTTCTAGAGGTCAGAAGTCTGATGTGGGTCTCGCTGGGTGAGAATGAAGCTGTCTGCAGGGCTGCCTTCCTTCCGGAGGCGCTGGGGGAGAATCTGTTTCCTGCCCTTTCCACCTTCCAGTGGCCCTCTCCACAGTCCTTGGTTCATGGTCCCCACCTTCCATCTTCGAAGCCAGCCACAGTGGTGACACTCTTCTGATAGCACATCACTCTCCCCCTCTCTTTTGCCCTCCTCCCCCACATTTAAGGATCCTGTGATTACGCTGGGCCCACCTGGGTAACCCAGGCTGTCCTCCCTATTTTAAAGTCGGCTGATTAGCAACCTTAATTCCCCTTTGCCATGTAATGGAACATTCACAGGTCTGGGGGCCAGGGTATGGACATCTGTGGGGGGGCCGTTCTTATGCCCACTGTGCAGACCTGTGAGATGGTGGGAGAGTCAGGCCCAGGGGAACCAGTTTAACCACGATCCTGGGTAGTCAGCATGGCTGAGAACTCATGCCAAAGTATTCCACCTCTGAGGCCTTTGAAAGGAATGGAGCAGTGAGCTTCATGGATCGTGGTTCCCCCTTCTATACAGCCCACAGTTGTATGGCTTCATGGTTACCTGCTCATTTCATTATCTCCTGCATTTACATTGTAGAGTCCCGATTCTTTAGAAAATCAACCTTTATTCCCTACTCTGAAGAGGAGTTTTAAACAAACAAACAAACAAACTTTCCATTTTCAACCACTGCTTTACTTTGTCCCCTGCCCACCCTGGGGAAACATTGTGTGGAAGATGCTGATAGAAGAGGTGAAACAGGGCCGCGGTTTTCCGACCAAAGAGATCTCGTTGGAGTCAGTGTGAGTGGTCATTTTGGCATTCAAACTAGAGCCTTAGTCGGCTCCCACTTTTGTGTTTTATTCATTAGATGAAGCAAGACTGCTTTAACATTTTCTCTTTCCACACACACATACACAATCTTGGCATATGCCCTCTATAGTATTGTTTTCTAGGTTTGATTAGCCAAGGAGAAAGAAGCATTTTTGAGTGGCCTGTGTGTGATCTGCCTCTTTCCAGGTTGCGGGGAGGGAGATGTGGGCTTCCTTTCTCTCATTCTGCCCTCCCTTAGCCCTCAAGATATCTGGGTTTCTTAACAAGCATCATTAAAAATACACTTTGTAAAAGAAAGAAGATTCCTGTAAGATCAGTTCAACATAAAAGAATTATCTCAATGCTTAAACACTTACACATTGTAAACGATCATAGATGAATTTCTCAGTGGCTTCTTTGTCTAAAACTTCAAACAGCTGGAGCTATAAATCAGGAATAGAAGATAAAAATGAAAAGGAAGATGAAAGCCACATCCATAAGGTGCCACCGTTATTACCTCAAGGGAGATTTTTGTTTCATTGCAAAATCACATCGCTAAAAACTGACGTGCCGTCTTGCACAAGGCCATGTAAAACACACACGGCAAATCCGGTGGCTACTGGCCTCACTTTTACCTCCCTCAGTTTTAAATCAATACAATATCTTGCACAATAAAACCGTAAACAGATTTTTTCCCTAATAGGTAGAATTTAGGTATGTTTAAGACAGTGGACATGGAAATGCCATTCATGATAATTTCAGGTATGGGACATTCTTGACCATGGTAAAGTCCGGAAGGAGAAATCTGTAGCCAGATTCTCTATTTTGGATGCTTGGATCTCTTACAACTTTGGACCTTTTATGTACTTGCCTCTTTGGATGGTGCCTTTGGCTACATCAGACACTTACGGGAGCATCCATGGGCTCTGCCTCCATTTCCATGGTGAGTCTAGTAGCCACTTAGGCTTCATTGGACCTCTCTCTGGCAGGACAGGCGTGAGTGCACTCACCCGCTCAGTGAAATTGTCTGCAGAGTAATCAGGAGTCGAGGTGACATAGGTGTCTTCAGTGACAAGACAGAGGGTGGCCTTCTGAGCTTCTCCTGCAGTCCACAGGATACCAGCGAGGGCCCCAGCCAGGGCTTGCTTCTGCTCCTGCTTGCTCACGGCACATAAACTACAGGAAGGAGGTGGGGTGGGAAGACCTTGGAGTGGACTGTCACCTAGCCGAGTGCTGGGGCCTCCACTTCTGTGAACTCTTCTGAATACAGGGTGGGTCTGTTTGGTTCCTTCATCAACCTACGCTGCAAGAATGTCCTGGAGGGCCTTGTCCTCTCTGCTGCAGCTGAAACTGGCAGCACATGCTGTCTCTCCTGGTGACCTCAGCCAGTCCCACCCTGTGCACTATCGCCCCCACTGACTCCCTCTGCTGTCCTCTTCCCTGAACTCCAGCAGGGACGGATCCTAGCTCTTCAATCTACTGACACAGGCCTTTCCGAGCACAGGCCGGACAATTCTTCCTGTTTTATCCCCAGATTTCTATCTCGTAAACCCTCTGCCCCACATGGAGCGGTCCTCCAAACATATTTCCCGTGTTTGCTCCTGTGCTTGTCTGCCTTTACTCCGCCCGCCACATCTGTCTTTTCTGCCTGATCACATCCTGTGCATCCCTGGAGGCCCCACTTCAGGTTGTCCTCACCAACCTGGAGCTCTCACTCAGTGGGCCCTCACTGTGTCCAGCATCGTTCTGCACACTTCACACAGATCTCCTCACTGGATCCTCACAACAACCTGAGAGGCAGATACTATTACTACTCCCACCTTAGAGGTGTGGAAAGTAAGACAGAGAGGTCAAATGATTTGCCCCTGGTCATTCATCTTTAAAGTGGTAGAGCAGTGGTTTGAATGGGCAGTCTGGCTCCTGACTCTCTAATCTTACCCATTACTCTCCACTGAGTAATAATCCCAGGCTGTCAAAGCTCGCAGGAAAGGGGAACCCATCCGTATGTGGTAGACCTTTACTCTGCCTGTTTCCTCAGCATTTTACATTGACAACTGTTGCCCTCAGGAAGAAACATATGATAGAGTTTTATTAGTGAACTCAGCGATAATTTATAGAATCCATCTAGTTCTGTGGCAATGCGGAAAGGAGTAACAAGGAATCTCACACTCCAAAACCCTCGCTGGAGGCAGACGAGAATTAAAGAAAGTGCTGTGAAAGTACAGGGGGAGAGGGAACTTGTGACCGGGAAGGTCCAGGGAGGATTCATGGAGCGGGTCTATCAAAGCAGTTACTCATTACTATGTATTTAGTAGTTGCCACACGCCAGGCCTGTGTCAAATGCTTTATATTTGTGCAGCAAATATTGTGTGTGTGCTGTCCAGATTCCCTGGGATCCCTTTTATTTCAGACAGCTGCTTCCGGGACTGTTGCTACTGGCTCCTGCTTTCAACTTTCTCTGAAGAACTGGAGCCGCCTGGCCCAGAAGGGACAGGAGTTGTGCCCCCTCCTGCAGGATGGCCCATGGCCGCCGGGGCTCCCTTAGCTGAAGATGGGACAGTGACACCCCAGAGATGCCCTGGAAACCACCTTCCTCCCCAGCTTCTCCTTCCATGCTGGGCTCTTCCCACACTCTCTCACAGGTTTCTCCTGGGGGCACTCCCTTCAGACACCCTTTGTATAACGATTTCCCAGCTTTAGCTCTGCTTCTCGGGAGCCTGGCAATGCACCGTCTTAGAATACATTGCATATTTCGTTCCAGTTTCCGGTGATATCTCGTCTTGCTTAAGAGCAGATAGATACCTTTTACTTATTTACAGTTTCTATAATATCAAGCATAGGGCTTTGCAAGTGATAGGGGGCTTGTTAACTTCTAAGAATAAAGTAATTTGAATGGATTTTTAAAATAGGCAATGGCCAAACACTGTACTTTGATAGCCTGGTTAAATAGGAGGATTAATCCTTCATTTATCAGGTTCTTCGTTGCCCTTTTGTTCCTTCCTGGAATTGCTAGGTTGAAGTTTCTCGTCAAATATTGTCAAGTAAGGCCACCTGAGACCTGGTGCTTCGTTTTACCTGACAGGGTGGTCTGCAGCAGAGCATAAAAACTGTCAGCGGTGTTCTGCAACTGAACTTTGAGAGCGACTCCAGGAAAACCCTCCTTGGTTATGAAATGCAGCCCCTCTGGGAGAACCAGCCCCATTTCTGTCGTTGAAGCAAGTCCCCTTCCTGAGGGGACCTGGGGGGGTTTCTGCTATTATTTAGCATATAAAGATTCTCAGGAAATGAGTAATTTTCCAAGTACTTCTCAGGGGCCTCTTACCCGTGGAAGTCACAGTCTTTCCCTTTCCTTGTAAACAACAAGTATTTGATGATGGATCCTTGTACAGCCATCTGAATGCTTCGGGCACCTCCCTGGGAAGGCGAAGATGAACAGTGAGGCTGGGAGCAGGGCTTTACTATTGTAACGGAGCCTCTCAGTGCTAGCAGTACAAAAGAGAACTCTTGAAAATGGATGTCAGGATCTATTTTTCTGTGCAGCCTTTTCCCCTCCTGGTGTATAGCATCCACTAGGCTTAGCAAGGGACACTATGCCACACTGCCGCCTCTCCCCACGGGCTCCCAGCAGGCTAGTCTGCGGTGACCAGCCTGTTGTGGAGCCCCGTGTGTAGACTGGTACCTGGAGTGTGTGTCCTCCTCCACCCGCCACCACAGTACCCCCGCTTTATATTGAGCTCTTATGTTTTTAGGAGGTAAGGAAATAGACGGCTAGCTCTTGAAATTCTGTGTGACTGCTGATCAATGACATGAATTATTGAGGTTTTAAAAAAGCCAGAAAGAAGTTGCTAGATCTCCTCCAGCCTCTATGTCCTCGGGGATGCTTAGGACTTGGAGAAAAAAGCCAGGAAAGGTAGAATTTAGAAGGTGAGAGGGAGGAGAAAAAGGAGTTTGAGTCTTTGTTACAACCTAGACAGTAAATTTTAAACAGTCTCTTATCATTTAGGCTTAACTTTTAAATTCTCAGTATGTTTCTACAGGTGATTGTAATGAAAGCTTGCATTCACATGGACGAGAATGAAAGGAATCATAGATAAATAACATGGAATTGGGACTTTTAAAAACCATCACCGGCTCTTACCTTTGCTCCTTCCAAAGCAAAAGCCAGGTCAGAAAAAGGATCGTGGAACCTGAAACAGGCCTCCTCCCAGTCACAGCTGAAGGTGTGGACTGTATTTCCAAAGAGGCTCTGCCGCAGCCTCTGAGAAGAGGGGAGAGAAATGGTTCACTCAAATGAAGATAATTCTTCTGAGACACATTCCTCATCCTTCCATCTTAAGTGAAGCTGTGAAATCATGGAGATGGACCTGTTCCCTTCTTACATTCAGGCTTACATATTACTCCCTTTCTCTGTTTTAATTGTAAAGTCTTGTACAAAAGATCCACATCAGGTTCACTTAGGGTATTTTGTCTCAAAGGCTCAGTGTGTCAACCACACCCCTAGTTGTCCCTGTTTGGTTTGTGTCCCTTGCATCTGTCTCCCCTTTCATTGCTGTCTGTCTGTCCTTCACACCCTTGTAGCACACACCAGGCTGCGGCTCGGTCCTTGTACCTGCTGCACACAAAAGAGGAAGAGACAGGACTCTGTGTTTGTGGCCTAAGTACCATGGTGGTCTAAATGATATTAAACAAGTATTGTCTGTTCTCTTGCCCCAGAATCTTTAAGGTTTTCCAGGGTGCTTTACACTATGTGAAGATCGGAAACCATCTTTAAAGCTTCCCCAGGGGGAAAAAAAAGGAAACAAGCCTGTGAAAAGCAAACACATGCAAAAAAGGGAACCCATTCGTGATCAGAGGTGTATTAGTAGCATGTGCGAGGTCCTGTGTGGCATACAGATATGTAAAAAGTCTAATATCACACAACTATGTACAAGACAGGAAGTGTGAAGTTCCATGAGTCAAGTGCAATCAAGTGCAAAGTTCTTTCGTGAAAGAACAAAAGGAGAGAGAAATGCTGATGGAGGTACCCAGGGAGACTTCATGGAAGAGGTAACCTTTCTACTAGGTTGGCAAATGACATCTAGCATTTATTGAGCATTATCTGTGCACCAGGCACTGAGCCAAGTGCTTTACACTCACCATGTTAATATAAGCCTGTGAGGCAGGTACATTACGATCCCCTTTTTACAGAGAAGTATTTGCCAAAGGTCACCTAGCCGGTGGACAAAGAGCTGGGATTTGTGCCCTGTCCAGCTTTAACCCTGTGTGTGCCAGCCTATGACTGCTGTCGCTTCTGTGTGCAAGTCATTATTTAATTAAACTCCTTCATTAGTTTGGGCCATTCTTTATAACTTAGAAAGTTATAATTTAACAGGGATACTCTGTATTACCTCCTTAAATGAAAATCAAAATCAGTTGCCATGCATGATAAAAAATACAGTGGAAATAAAAGTGTTGTTGAATGATGGCTAGAAGCTGTTGCCTGTGAAAGCTCAATCAGATCTTGCACTTGTTTTAGTTATAAAAGGAGGTAAGAAGCATTGAAGAGGTGTGAACGTATGCTGCCCTGGCCTGCCAGAGTGGAGCAGGGGCTAACTTCCCCAGCAGATGAAATAATTTAGGTTGTTTAATATGCTGCTGAACGGCGCACCCCACGCATCAGTGCAGGCACCCATCCCACTGTGAGGGACAGGCCACAGAGGGCCTACTGCCTGTAGCGAGGAGAGGTCAGACAGAGAGAAAGATCTGCAAATGCACACCCGGTATTTCGGGTGTCAAGGCACAGGGAATAGTTCAGTGGGACTAGAACATGTGTGTTTCATAGCCTCAGGGCAGGAAGTTAGTGAAAACTGAGACTGGAAAGTACTTTGGAGCTGATGCTGGCATGCAGAGCCTTGGCTGAAGAACCTGGAGCCCAACGGTACCAGAGAGAGCTGTGGCACCTCTTCCCAGCTGTGGAGGGAGCCGGCCCTCGTGTCTTTAAGAGGGACAGATGCAGGAGAAGCAGGCATCTGGAATGGTCTTCCCCGTGTCAGTCCATGGTCTGGTTCCATGGCCAAAGTTTCATTCCTGTCCATCTCTGCTCCCACCCTTGAAAGAGACGATTGTCTCTTCAGAGAACTAGAGACAGGTGCATTTCAGTGTCAGCAAGGGCCCAGAGCTGCACTTAAGGAAAATGACCCATCTGTGTCTCAGGGCAACAGCAAACCAAGGAGAGGAAGCAGACGGGCATAGAGGTTGCTCTTAGAAGACACAGACTCAGTGTGTACCACAGCCAGACGGCCACTGCCCCAGGATTTCCCCAGCAGAGGATTGGAATCACGGAAAGTGCTCCCTTGCATCAAGGCTACATAGCTGACCAGTGCAGAGAAGCCCAGTTATGTTCCCTGCTGATCACGTGAACTTGCTGACCAACCTCTGTAAGACCTTATTTGCTTATACCCAAATGGGGAGAACCCCTACTAGGTCCACATATTGGCTATCCTTGAAAGAGAAGATGTACGGAAAAAGGCTTTGGGACCCAGAAGTGCTGAGTAAATCTGGATTGTTATTACCTTTGTGAAAACACAGCCTGTCTGCTCTGGAACATCTTGTGCTGGAGGAAGAAAGTCCTAACACAGATGGGAAAAGACCAGAGACTGGCTGGAATCAGGGAGGAGAAGCAGTGTGCGAATGTGAAAGATCACGACTCTTGAGACTGAGAAGGCTTAGAACACACATTCAGTTAGAAAAATTCTGCAAGCCCAACCACCCCTTTCCTCGTTTCTGTTGCCAGCTGCCACCTCCA
Organism: Carollia perspicillata; assembly: GCA_004027735.1. Lineage (NCBI taxonomy): Eukaryota > Metazoa > Chordata > Mammalia > Chiroptera > Phyllostomidae > Carollia > Carollia perspicillata. Next base: position 13,543 of record PVKM010006770.1, read on the forward strand.
CCTTGAAGAGCATCACCATCTAGATGCACCTGGGGGAGGCCAAGAACAGAGGGGGCTGCAGGTCTCTCAGGCCAAACCCTGCTGGTTAGCATAACAACAATGATTAGTCTCACCCATTTACTTTCATATCAAATATAATTTACAACAAGATTAACCTGATGCCTATTCAGTGGTCTACATAGGTCCTTGTACTGCCTAGTAACTAGACCCAAATGGTAAACAGTCACAACCAATGACTGTAGTGATCATTGTTATTTAACATGATCAAGCACAGTTTACAGTTTTTCTCTTTTCACTCTCTTTCTTTTCTAGGATTTGTAATGAATACCTCTCTCCTGATTGCAGTGATGATGATAATAATGATGATGATCATTAACACACACACATAAAGGCATAGGTCCTGGATTATTCTTCCTGACAGGCTTAGTTTACTTTCCCCTGCTGCTTGTCCCTTGTCCCTGGGCTTAGAGTTTCCCTGTGACAACCTAGCCCGGTCCATCTTCTACCCCACCCCCACCACCTAACATGAAGCAGACTCGTTCTCTTTGAGGCTCTGTCCCCAAATCTTCTCTTGCCTTAAAAATTACTGGGCCATCAAGGAATCAGAGATTTTAGAACTAGTGAGTCCTGAGAAGACACTTCTCTCCTAGCCCATCAAATATAGTACTAGGCTCTTGGCTTGATGGTGTTCATCATGGATTTGTCAGCATCTGGAGTAGTGCCTGGTACAGAGTAGCTCATAATTAAGCACTTATGAAATACTTTTAAAAAATCTAATTCAATCCTTTCATTTTATAGTTAAAGGACTTGAGGTCCAGAGTAGTTAAGTGGAGTACCCAAGGTCACAGTCTTAGTAAGTGGCAGTGCCAGGACCCAAATGCAAGCCTTTCAACTTGTACCAGTCAGGGTCCCAGCAGGACTCTCAACTCAGGATAATTAACTTGAGAAAAGTTAAATACAGGAACTAGTTATAAAGATGTGGGCTACATATGGGGAAACCACAATAGCTAATGCAGGGTCCCAGGGCCAACAACACTCAGAAGTGGTTGTCTCCCCTAGACTCAAAGAGTAGGGGGGCAAGCGTGTTTACCTAGACTGGGAAGGAGAGTGCTGAGGAGAGGACTGCATCGGGGCAGGGGGAGGGGAGCGGGGCGGCGGGAGGTGGAGGATCCAGCCAGCTATGCGCAACCTGACTTCATTCTCTTCCCCACCCCAGTCTCTCTCCACAGCTCTCATTGGTCAAACTCAACAGGAAGCAAGAGGAGGAGGCAGCACTGTCGACAGAGTCCCTACAGTCAGTCTCTTGGGCAGGGAGCAGGTCGGAGAAGGGGAGGAAGGGTAGAGAGTGTGCCTGAAGTGGCACACAAATGATACCCACCACCCCACACTCAGGTGTATCTCTAGAGGATTGTCCATAGCAGTGAATTAACGAATTAAGTAAATACTCCCATCTGTTGTCCAGACCTTACACTGGGGCCACCAGGCTGTGCTTCCTGCTCCCCAAAAGTCACCTCATTGCCTGTTATCCTCTATTACAGCTTCATCTGGGTCTCCTCCCAAATATTTGCTCTCCCAATATGACATTTTTAGTATGATCCTGCTGGGCGGTGGTGCAAATGCACCAGGGGTTTGATTATTGGCTGCTGATAAAAGAGGCTACAGGAGTGTGTTACAGGCTGGGTCCTGGAGACGAGCCTGGTTGTGGAGGAGGATGAAAAATTGTCACTGGGGGGAAGGCAGGCAGTGGAGTGAGTCTGATGGAAGAGCCCGGAGGCAGGTGCTGCCCTCGTCCTCAGTCTCCCCTGGGCCAGCAGTCTTGACCAGAGTTTTCACTGCAGCACACACACCATAAGACGTTAGGCTGGAGAGATGAAGAAGGCTGTGGTATTGGAACTAGGGCAACAAAAAGGTGAGAAACAGGAGAGCCAGGGAAAGCAAGGGTATATAGCATGCTTCACCCACACCTACTCTCTCAGCAGATTCCCAGCAAACAGTGTGTGCCAATGTCAGGAAATCCCACGCATGCCTACTTCAAACAGAAGGTGGAAAGAAAACAGCAGAATGACAACAAAATTCATTTGTAAGTGGGTATTAGCAGTCAGTAGCTCTGATAATTGGCCAGGCAGCTGCATCGACTGCAGAAAGGTCGATTAGAATTGGTCAAGCTTCCAAACCGCTGCCCGGAGCACACACATCCAGAGTCCCAAGGCTCGACAAGTCCCAGGGTGTGTTTAATCAATGCTCCCACTATTTAAAGGACACACTATCATTTGGCCCACATAATGGGAGTAAGTCCAATTTTTTTTAAAGAAAAATCAATTATCTCTACTTCTGAGACTTCCTTAACACTCCATCAACTCCATGTCAGGCTACAGTAGTCCAATTCTTTTTGTCTCCCTGCCTTTTCCAAAGGTAGAAAATTACCTTGGAAAAGTCATTGGGGATGTCTTCAATTGCATCACATTTGTGTTTGCAGAGAAGTGAGAGAAGTCAGACCCAGATTCTCCTGTCTCTGAAATACAGAGAGGGACACACAGAGAGACTAGAAGACATTGGAAGCATCTGTGAATGCTTTTTTTCTATTTTTAAAATTTGTATGTGTGTTTTTAAAAATAGATTGTACTTTCACATGGTTCAAAATCCAGAGTACAAAAAGGCAGCTGAGAAGGCTCCCTCCCACCCATGCCTCTTGTTCCCGTTCTTCCCCCCACGGCCACACATTACGAAGTCTTCTGGAACTCCGAATGCATATGCAGGCAAATTCCAATACAGAATTGTAGTTTTCTCTCTTATTCACACAGAAAGTAGCCTATTTTCCTGTATATATACATTTTTATTAGACATCATTCATTAAAACCTTTATCTTGTCCAGTAAAATACAAACAGTTGCTCTAACTTTTGTCTTCTGGCACAGTGTGGTAGCCTGACCACTGAGGCTGGGCACGAAAGGCTGGCGTATCACCTGTCTTCATTACCCACAAGGAGAGGATTCAGGAGCTACCAAAGACGCAGGTTAAGGCACCACTCAGGGGCAATGAGGCCAATGAGCAAAGAGTAGTATCTTCTGAGAGCACTGCTGACTTATCCTCCTGTGACACCTGGCATTTGAGCGGAAGAGGGAAGGTGAATTGAGGTGGAGAGGTTTTTGACAAGAAAGAGCAAATGTGACAGTGGAGAGTGGCTCTGTGAAGCCTGTGAGATTACGCACGATAAAATACAATTGGGGGGCTAGAGTCCCTATAGTTGATGCTGTTGCATCTGGGGAACTTAAAGAAAAGCTATATTGAGGCTTGGAAATACTGCAGTCCAGGCCAGCTTGGCCTCTGCTCAGAAAGCAGGTGGAGACTGTGTAGTTTTCCCAGAAGGGGTTCCAGGCCCCTGAACCCTCTCAGCAGGGGCCATGTGTGTGGTGCAAGGACTGTGGAGCTGTAAGCACACAGTGGGCCTGACAGGGCAAGTGTTTCTTGTCTTTGCTCAGATGACCAGGCTGGTCCAGGGAGGTTTCTGCACCCATGCCCAGGTGGAGGGCAGGCTGTGCTCACAAAGGGAGTGCTGCTTCTTCCTCTTGTTCTTAGGGCCCCCGGGGAGAGGTCTCTGCTTGAGGCTCTAGAATGTAGTGTGAAGTTGGGGGATGAGGTGTATGTGAGGGTTACATTGGAGAGCTGTGCAATTGGAGGGATCTCTCACTGGAGCTGGTGCTGTTTTCCTGGTTCCACCCCTGGCTAAGCTTCCCCAGTTTCTAGCATTCCTCTTTGACCATGACAGCTGGTCCTTGGGATGTTTGCCAAGGCTTTGCATCCAGCCCTGGCCTATTCGATCCAATGAGATGCTGCTAGTTTTACTTCCTAGCTGGGTCTCCGTATCAGCACTTTACCCATCCCTGGGAAAATTTTGAATTGAGCAAATGGTCCCTAGGACCAGAAGCTTCCAGATCCATTTGGATCCTCAAATGTTGGGTTCTTTTCAAATGTGTGTATCCGTTGGCAGCCCCTGGAAACTTTTCTTTCCTGAGATTAGCTCTTACCCCAGGACTGGGTCTGGCATAGGTCCCCCACCTCCCTCCCTCCTGCCCACACTTGGACCGGGTCCTGTCTCAGCCATCAATGTTGCCTTGCGCATTTGTAGTGCTCACTGCTGATCTACCCTACCTTATAAAGTGAATTATTTGACTTGAACTCTCATACTCCCTCAAATTTAACTGTCAAATCAAGGAAGTGAATAAAGAGAGACTTGGAGTTTGAGAGAAGATTGTAACATCACTGGTGTCCTTGAAAAATACTATAAATAAGTCATTTTAATTATATTCTCCTTTTACCAACAACAACCAGCTGTATTCTTGTCTTCAATAATACTCTCACATGACAGCAGATAAGATTATCCAGCCCTGTTGTTTGGGGAAGATTATGTTTCGTTTCATGTTTAATTGACAAGCTGCACTCACCATAGCCATTGCTAGGGAGATAGGAATGCCGCCTGATTTTGAGGAGATGATAGAGGAGGGCTTGGGCGAAGAACAAAGGCTACTCCTTGTCAAGAGTCCGTGTCCTTTGGGCTGAGGTATTCCTGGCCCATCTTCACTTTCATCAGCAGACGCACGGTTGCCTTCGTGATTCTGTGTAAAATGCTATCATGGAAAACAAAGGAAGCAGAGCTGTGACAACCTTTCCCCCCCGCTTTTCTTTCTTTCTCTCTAAAATATATTTTTTTTCCAAAAATGTTGTCTCCCTTTTCAAGATGTCTAAAAATTGTGATAAGTGGCAATACAGGAGGCAGAAAAATCCCAGTGTCTGTGTCAAAATGTTTCTCATACGTTTTAGGTGACTCGAAGAGGTTAAATGTAACCTCTTGATTTTTATTAATTATGCAAACATAATTAATGCTATCAAGACCTTCACTTGAAATTATGTTTAGAGGAGAAGATAAATGTCATTATGTCTTGTTTTGAGAGGACGGCATTTCATAAACAATGACTGAATCCTTTCGGTCTATATGAGGTATCTTTCATTATGTCGTTAACTGGACAATAAATGAAGTCAGGTTACCTTCTTTTAATTTCCTCAGATTCCCATTCCCCAATAAGTGAGTAGAGTTTGCTTCTTTAAAAACATTCACCCCCATCTTTAAAGAGAAACATCTATTTTTATTTTCCTTGACTGATTTTATGGCATTTAAGTTAGCATCAACTCTTCTTCCAATTTCCTTCAGTTCTACACTGATGTCATGAAAGAAATCTGCCCTATTGGTAGCTGAAGCATGAAGGAAACGGCCTGTTCAGTGTTTCTGGCTTCCTGGAGGTGAAGATGCTTTCTTATCTCAGCAACACAGCATCCAAGTCACCGACTACTGATGTGATAAGACACATTTTTGTAAATCACATGGAAAATCTTTCCCTTTGTGCCAAGGGGTTCCCCCCACCTGTGTGAGGCATAACTTGGCATTTATTTATTTATTTAAAGATTGTTTTATCATTTGAGTATTCTAGTCCTTCAAATGGTAGCTATCTCCATTTAGCACTTCTAGGACTAAACCAGAATTACTGTCTCCCTGATTCTAATTTAGACCGTGTTAAAGGAGTGGCACAAATAAGGCTTTTGATCACAGGTTACTGGGACAAGATGCTTTAGTGTTATGGTTAAAATATTAATAATTCAATTGTTTGATCATATCATACACTACTGAAAATCACCTTAATATTTTGTGCTATGTTTGTTCAATGATTGAATAAGAATCTGAAATACAATCTATTACCTTCTAACCTTTTCAGGTGACATGAGTTACAAACATTTTCAACTTATATTGTATAACAGATTTTAAAATGCCTTTTCAACACCCGAATACAGTCATCTTTCTCTCCTTTGAAAATGATGAAGGAAAATGATTTCTCAGAAGCTGAATAATGATAAGTATTTTCAAAACTATTTTTCTTCAGGACACTGAAGCACTTTGTTGTCAGAATATAGCATTACTTCACAAGTGTAGGAACTCTAGATTCTAATATTACTTTTTTCTAAAATAATAACCATATGGTGCTCTTAATGATGAAAAGTAGGAAGAGATTTTTATGAAAAAAGGAAGCACAAGAAAAGATCTTCAGTGGGCTTTCTAGTTTTGTGTTTTCACATGTTAAATGCCAGGTGCCTGGATAACATAATGTGTCATAGAATAAGTGCAGATTTTGCTGTTAACATGGTTGTTTGAAGAAACAACTAGAGGAAAACACATTGTCTTTGAGAAAAGTAATTACCTGAGAAGTTGTATTATTGGTTCCCAATCTAAAAATGAAAAAGGAAACATCAAGAAAATTACTCATGCTATTCAACCATCACATCCACAAACCTATCCTAACCTTGCTAGGGAAGTCTTTTTCTGAAAATCATTAGAACTGTAATGTTTTTAATGTAAATCTATAATGGAGACTTCTCATGTAGCAAGCAAAAAAGCTGATTACTTAAACACTTAAAATTCCTCTGGTTCTGGAAAAATAAGAAAATGAGAACATCTTACCTGTGATAACTAAAGATTCCCCTCCATTTGTCAAGAAATGAAATTTTCCTAGTTATCTCTTCCAAATCCAGCTCTTGAGGGAATGGTTTCTGGTCTGAGATCTCCATAGCCATTTAATTATATGATGTAAATAATTGGAAGAAGGAAGTTGTCAAGATGAGAGGTCTGGCAGTAGAGAAGCGGTGGCTGGCACAGATGGCCAGGTAAAGATTGCTACCCCTACTTTTGACCAGCAAGGAGATCATGCCACATGGCTGCTGCCCTCTGTAAGCCCTTGCTATCAGATCATGATTAAACTTTCATTAGAGGTGGAATACTTTGTGTGTTTTGTTCACTGTGTAGATGCCATGAATGTTTAATACAAGGCACAGATTTATAAACAAATGGATTGAAATTACTTATCTGTATCAAAGCAACTGGGATGCTTTAATTTATAAGAGACACATGCTGGTGGAAGGTGATAGCATCTAATGCTGTGGTGTGTCTAGGAAGTGTTTGTCAACAGAAAATATGGAGCCAACAGGGGTAAAAGCCATCCAGTTGATATAAAAAAACAAAACAAAACTCTATCAACTACTGTTTAGTGATATGTAGGCCAAGAAAAACATAGGCCAACAGATATTTCATATAGTTTTTAGTACCCAGAAGTCTTGCGCACGATTTGAAGAAGGACTGGCTTGGTTTGTTTCAGGGAGAGACAAATTGGCTGAATGAATTATAGCTGTAATAACTGGGATAATAAAGAGTATTGCTCTGGACTTCCGGTCAAGATGGAGGCATAAGTAAATATGACTCACCTACTCTCAGAAACACAGCAAAAATTACAAGTAGACTACAAAATAACTCTCACCCAGAATCATCAGAAAATTGAGTGGTGTGGAAATCCAACAACCAAAGAATTAAAAAAGTCACATTCATTTAGACAGGTAGGAGGGGCAGAGACACAGAGACATGGAAATGTGGATATGCAAAACATGTAGTCCCATAACCACGTGTGATAGATAAAAATTGGGAGAGATATCTTGGGAGCAAGGGATCCCAGCCTCACACCAGATCATCCAGCCCAGGGTTCCAGTGCTAGGAGATAAGTCCCCACAATTTCTGACTGTAAAAACCAGTGGGTGTTGGACTAGCTGAAGAAACTGCAGGATTCTCAGGCATCTCCTCTTAAAGGGCTCACAGAAGACCTAGGACTTATGCAGGCTCACTCCCTCTAGGCTCCAGCATTAGGGCAGTAGCTGGAAGGGCACCCATGACATCAGGGAGAAACTATGTGTCTGGCATCAGGGCAAATGCTGGGGGTACAGCTTCCTCCCAGAACAAACTTCATAGGCCAGATGGCAGCCATTGTCTCTTTTCTGAGCCCTCCCATACACAGAGCCACAAAGTCTGAGACTCCATCAACCTGGTTCACACGGGTTGCCCCACCATGGTGATTACCTAAGGCTCTGCCTCATTCAACTTACAGGTGCACTTTTCTACAATAGGCCACACTAATAAGACAGGTGTCAAAGAAGCTCAACCTAATACATAGAAACAAACACAGGGAGGCTGCCAAAATCAAGAGATAAAGAGATATGACCCAAATGAAAGAACAGAACAAAACTCTAGAAAAAGAACTAAACAAAATGGAGATAAGCAATCTATCAGATGCAGAGTTCAAACCACTGGTTATTAATGTACTCAAGGAACTCACTGGATACTTCAACAGCATTAAAAAAGGCCCAGGCAAAAATGAAGGTTACACTAAGTGAAATAAAGAAAAATTTACAGGAAATCAATAGGGGAATGGATGAAGCCAAGAGTCAAATCAATGATTTGGAACACAAGGGATAAAAAAAAATTCAATCAGAATAGCAAGAAAAAAAAAGAATCCAAAATGATGAGGATAGGGGAGGAGCCTCTGGGACAACTTCAAATGTACCAACATTTGAATCATAGAGATCCAGAAAGAGAAGAGAAAGAGGAAGAAATTGAAAACTTATTTGAAAAAAATAATGAAAAAATATTTCCCTAATTTGGTGAAGGAAATAGGCATACAAGTCCAGGAAGCACAGAGAATCCCAAATAAGATGTATGTAAAGAGGCCTATGCCAAGACATATCCTGGTTAAAATGTCAAAGGTTGAAGATGAAGAGATAATCTTAAAGCAGTAAGAGAAAAGCAGATAATTATTTGCAAAGGAGTTCCCATAAGACTGTCAGCTGATTTCTGAAAAGAAACTTTGCAGGATAGAAGGTACTGGCAAGAAGTATTCGAAGTGATGAAAAGCAAGGACCTACAACCTAGATTATCCAGCAAAGGTATTATTTATAATTGAAGGGCAGATAAAGCACTTCCCAGACAAGGTTAAGTTAAAGAAGTTCATCATCATCAAGCCATTATTATATGCAACATTAAAGGGAGTAACATAAGAAAAAGAAGAAGGTCAAAACTATGAACTTTAAAATGGCAATACATTCACAACTATCAACAATTGAATCTAAAAACAAACTAAGCAAACAAGGAGAACAGAAATAGAATCATAGATATGGAGCTCATTTGGATGGCTACCAGTTGGGAGAAGGAAGAATAGGGAGAAAAGTGCAGGATTTAGAAGTACAAACTGGTAGGTACAGAGCAGGCAGGAGGATGTTAAGAATAGTGTAGAAATTTACACAATGGAATACTATGCATCAGAAAGAAGGAGGTCCTACCCTTTGCAGAAACATGAATGGAACTGGAAAGCATTATGTTAAGTGAAATAAGCCAGGTGGTGAAAGACAAATACATATAATCTCACCTATTCATGGAACCTAATCAACACAGCAAATAAGCAAGCAAAATATAACCAGAGACATTGAAATAAAGAACAAACTGACAGTAATAAGAGGGGAGAGGGAAAGGGGATAATGGGAAAAAGAAAGGGAAGAGTCATCAAGGAATAAGTATAAAGGGCTCATGGACAAAGCCAAAGGTGGGTAGGATTTAGGGTGGGAGGTAGGGGTGGGAGAGGCAGGGGAGAGTGGTGGGGGGAAAGTGGAGACAACTGTGCTTGAACAACAATAAAAAATAAAGAAAAAATAAAATGTGTAAAGAAAGTTTTTAAAGAAGAACAGTATAGGAAATGGAGTAGCCAAAGAATTTATATGCATGAACCATGGGCATGAAAAAAAGGTTGCCTACTCTAGTAAATACCTAAGCCTCCACCCCTTACATGTAACAGGTGCACTGAGACAAAAAAATATTGCCCAAACGAAAGAACAGATAAAAACTCCAGAAAGAGAATTAAGCATTGTGGAGATAGACAACCTGTCTGATGCAGAGCTCAAAACACTGGCAATCAGGATGCTCACAGAATTGATTGAGCTTAGTCGCAAAATGAAGGAAGAAATGAAGGATACACAAAGTGAAATAAAGGAAAATATATAGGGAACCAACAGTGAAGGGAAGGCAACCAGGACTCAAATCAGTGATTTGGAACAAAAGGAACAAATAAGCATTCAATTTGAAGAAACAAGAATGAAGAAACAAGAATGCAAAAAAAAAAAAAAATGAGGAGGGGCTTAGGAACCTCTGGGACAACTTTAAGTGCTTCAACATCTGAATCATGGGAGTGCCAGAAGGAGAAGAGGAAGAAGAAGAAATTGAAAACTTATTTGAATAAATAATGAAGGAAAAGTTCCCCAATCAGGCAAAGGAAATAGACTTCTAGGAAGTCCAGGAAGCCCAGAGAGTCTGAAAGAAGCTGGACCCAAAAAGAACACACAAAGGCACATCATCATTAAGTTACCCAAGTTTAAAGATAAGGAGTGAATCTTCAAAACAGCAAGAGAAAAGGAGACAGTTACCTACAAAGGAATTCCTATAAAGCTATCAGCTGATTTCTCAAAAGAAACCTTACAGGCAAGATGAGGCTGGAAAGAACTATTCCAGGTCATGAAAGGCAAGGACCTGCATCCAAGATCACTCTATCTAGCAAAGTTATCATTTAGGATGGAAGGGCAGATAAAGTGCTTCCCAGATAAGGTCAAGTTCAAGGAGTTCATCATCACCAAGCCCTTAGTATATGAAGTGTTAAAAGGATTTATCTAAGAAACAGAAGATCAAAAATTATCAACAGTAAAATGACCACAAATTCACAACTATCAACAAGTGAACCTAAAAAAAAGACAACACAAAAACTAAGCAAACAACTAGAATAGGAACAGAATCACAGAAATGGAGATCAGGTTGAGGATTATCAGCTGGGAGGTGGAGGGGGAGAATGGGGGAAAAGGTACATGGAATAAGAAGCAGAATAGATAGGTACAAAATAGACAGGAGGAGGTTAAGAATAGTATAGGAAATAGAGAAGCCAAGTAACTTACATGTACAACCCATGGACATGAACTGTGGGGATGGGAATGCTGGAGGGTGAGGAGGCAATGCAGGGAGGAGGGGGATAAAGGGGAGAAAAAATGAGACAACTGTAATAGCATAATCAATAAAATATGGCTAAAATATAAAAAGTCTCCAGTTCAGTTCCTGGTCAGGGCACATACCTGGATGGTGGGCCATGTCTTCAGTTGGGGGTGTGCAAGAAGCAATCGATTGATGTTTCTGCTGCTCACTGATGTTTCTCTTCCTCTCTTTCTCCTTCTTTTCCTCCCTCTCCCAAAATAAATAAAAATACAATCTTTCAAAAAAAGAATATTGGTCGTTGTGATAGTTAATTTCATGTGTTAACTTGCTAGGCTATGTACCCAGTTTTTGGTCAAGCACCAGTCTAGGTGTTGCTGTGAATGTGTTTTTTACATGTTTTAACATTTAAATAGTAAATTTGAGTGAAAGGATTATTTGCATAATATGGGGAAGTTTCATCCAATTAGTTGAAGGCCTTAAGAGAAAAGACTGGGATCTCTGAAGGAAGAAGGAAGTCTGCATCCAAGCAGCCTTCAGACTTAAATTGTGACCCCTTCTCTTCCCTGGGTCTGCAGCCTGCCTGCCAGCCTGTCCTGTACATTTCACAATTGCCAGCCCCACAATCATGTGAGCTGATTTCTTAAAATAAATTCTCTCTCTCTGTCTCTCTCCCCTATTTTATTGGATCTGTTTCTATGGAGAACCCTGAGTAATACAATCATGTTATCAAAAACAAGCTGCTTATAGTTAGCGTTCTTGTCTATTCTGTTTTGGTTGAATGCTAAAATTGAAACTCTTCAGCAGGAGGTCATCTTCTCTCTAAACATTTCTGATTATTAGTTTTGTAAAATCCTGAGAATGCTAACAGGTCAAAGCAAAGATGCTCTTTGGACTTATTATGACTAGAGTAGTCATGACCAGGAATTGAACTCTCAACCAACTGAGCCACACTGGCCAGGACTAGATTTAGTATTTTTATTGTAAACATAAAGGGCATTAAAAAAAATCCTTTCTAGACTTCTGTTCAAGATGGAGGCGTAGGCAGACATGGTTTGCCTCTTCACACAACCACATTAAAATTACAACTAAAATATAGAACAGCCATCACTCAAAACTGTCAGAAATCAAGTTGAATGGAAATCTGACAACTAAGGAATTAAAGAAACCACATCCATCCAGACTGGTAGGAGGATACAGATGTGGAACAAGCTGGTCCCTCATGCACATGTGGTGAATTAAAATTCAGGAGTGATATCTTGGGAGTGAGGAGTCCCAACCCCACACCAGGCCCTACAGCCCAGGGTTCCAGTGCCAGGAAGATAAGTTCCCACAAATTCTGGCTGCAAAGACCAGTGGGGATTAAGTCAGTGGAAGAAACTTCTGGAACCCCAAGCAGTTCCTCATAAAGAACACACAGCCCTGGCTGGTGTGGCTCAATGGATTGAGTGCTGGCCTGTGAACCAAAAGTCACTGGTTCAATACCCAGTCAGGGGACATGCCTGGGTTGTTAGCTAGGTCCCAAGTTGGGGGAGTGCAAGAGGCAACTGATTGATGTATCTCTCGCACATTGATGTTTCTTTACCTCTCTTTCTCCCTCCCTTTCCCTCACTCTAAAGACAAATAAATAAAATCTTAAAATAAAAGAAACCACACATGGACTGACCCACTCAGAATCACTCCCTCTGAGCGCAGCACCGGGGTAGCAGCTTGAAAAGCACCAGTGGCATACTGGAAGAAACTCAAGTATCTGGCATCAAGGAGAGCAGAGGCTATTGTCCCTTTTCTAAAGTCTCCCCCACAGTGCCAGCAAGCTGGTGCCATATCTGAGAGTCCATCAACCTGGCTAACACTGTTTGACCTGCCTGGATATCCCCAGAGACTCCACACTGCCCAACTTATAGGCCCACCCAAGCTGCTTTTCCATGTGAATGGTTGGTCTTGGCTCAGGCTTCACAACTTCCTAGGCCACAGTGAGCCTCAGGCTCAGCATTAGCAGCAGCCAGCCTAGATTCACAGCTTGGCTTCCCCTGGAAATCTTCAAGCCTGGCACAAGTAGCAGCTGGGGTGGCCCCAGGCAAAACTCAGACGGGGTGGCCCCAGGCAAAACATGGGTGGGGGCTAACCTTGGCCTGTACCACCTGGGAAACCCCAGGACCAGTGCACCCAGTGAACAGCTATAGACCACATAGGAGAACCACCCCCCTGCCCCTGCACAGCTGATCCTCCACAGAAGGTGGAGGTTGGTGGTAAGTGGTCATAGCCAATACTTGCAGTTGACAGGCCTGGGTAAATTCCTCTCATTGATCTGCCAGTTACAACCAAGGCTCAACTACAAGAGGAAAGTGTACTCAGCCCACACGAAGGGTGCACCTTGAATACTGAGCTTGGATGATAGGGGAAGCTATGCCATTGGACCCTACAGGACACCCATTATGCCATATGACCAAGACATGAAGTCATAGCAGCTCTAACTAATACATAGAAACAAACACAGGGAGGCTGCAAAAATGAGGAGACAAGGGAATATGGCGTAACAAGGGAAAGAACAGATCAAAACTCTAGAAAAAGAGCTTGACGAAATGAAGATAAGCAATCTATCAGATGCAGATTTTAAAACATTGGTTATGAAGGTGCTCAAGAAACTTAGTGAGGACCTCAGCAGCATAAAAAGTATCCAGTCAGAAATGAAGGATACACTGATTGAAATAAAGAATAATTTATAGGGAAACAAAGTAGAATGGATGAAGCCAAGAATCAAATCAATAATATGGAACATAAGGAAGCAATAAAACAACCATGCAGACCAACAAGAAGACAAAAGACCCCAAAACAATGAGGATCGTATACTCAGCCTCTGGGACAACTTCAAGAAGTCCAACATTCAAATCGCAGGGGTGCCAGAAGGAGAAGAGAAAGAGGAAGAAATTGGAAATTTATTTGAAAAAATATGAAAAAACACTTCCCTAATTTGGTGAAGAAAATATCCATGCAAGTTCAGGAAGCACGGAGAGTCCCAAACAAGATGGATGCAAAGAGGCCCACTCCAAGACATATCATAATTAAATGCTAAAGTTTAAAGATAAAAAGAGAATCTAAAAGCAGCAAGAGAAAAGAAGTCAGTTACCTCCAAGGGAGTTCCAGAAGGCTGTCAGCTGATTTCTCAAAAGAAACTTTGCAGACTAGAAGGGATGGACAAGAAATATTCAAAGTCATGAAAAGCAGGGACCTACAGCCAAGATTGCTCTACCCAGCAAAGCTATCATTTAGAACTGAAGGGTAGATAAAGAGCTTCCCAGACAAGAAAAATCTAAAGGAGTTCATCAGCACCAAATCAGTATTATATGAAATGTTATAGATTCTTATTTAAGAAAAAGAAGATCAAGACTATGAACAATAAAATGGCAAAAAAACCCACAAATCTATCAACAATTGAATCTAAAAAACAAACTAAGCAAACAAGAACAGAGACAGAATCATAGATACAAAGAGCATTTTGATGGTTGTCAGATGGGAGGGGTGTGGGGGACTGGGTGAAGAGGTGAGGGGATAAGAAGTAGAAATAGGTAGTTACAGAATAGCCAAGGGGATGTAAAATACAGTGTAGGGAATAGAGTAGCGAAAGAACTTAGACGCATGACCCATGGACATGAACAACGGTGGGGAGAATTGCCTGAGGGAGCGGGAGGTGCTGGGTGGAGGGGGGCTTAGGGGGCAAAATCAGGACAACTTCAATAGCATAATCAATAAAACATAATTTAAAAAATAAAAATAAAGAAAAAGTCCTTCTAATTTCTCTCCTTTAATCACATTTTTCCCTCTTTAAACAAAAACAGCTTTTTTGTTTTCCTCTTTATAAATTGAATAGTTTTAATGGTAGTATTGTAGCAGTATTTAATATTTATTGGGCACCCCGGCATGAAAAAATAAGACATTACTTGATTCTTGTTCTCAAATGGTATAATTTAGAAAGTCATAGTAAAAAAAATCTTGGCTCTGGCCGGGTGGCTAAGTTGTTTGGAGCACTGTCCCATACACCAAAAAGGTTTAATCCCTGATCTGGGCACATACCTAGGTTTTAGGTTTGATCCCCAGTTGGGGCGTGTATGGGAGGCAAGCAACTGATGTTTTTCAAATCGACGTCTCTCTCTCTCTCTCTAAAAATTAATAAACATATCCTTAGGTGAGGATTAATTTTTAAAAACAAAATAAAATAAAAATAAATTCTGGGCCTGCTATTTAAATACCCAGACAACCCAAATACCTTTAACAACCCAAAACCAAGAAAGGGAAGTAGGTAAGATAACTAGTTTGCATTTTGGGCTATGTCTGTGTACTAATTTAGAGAGAATTCTGTGAAGGTAGATAAATTTCAGTGATTAGGCAGCTTGCCATTAAACCTTCTCTTGGTTTAAAAACTAGTTTTGGGGTTCAGTAAACGTATTTTGAATATTTCTTGTGTGACAGACACCTGGAGATGCGAAGGTGAACGCTATGTGGTCGTGCTCCTCTGGGGGAGGAAACAGGACACACACAGGGAGATGCTGTGCGGGAGGGGCTCAGGGAGCACAGGGGACAGGAGGAGAGCAGAGTGGTGAAGAGCGTGGCTTCTGGGTCCAAAGTGCTTAGTTCTGAATCACAGTTTCACCTCGTACCAGCTTTATGGCTTTGGACACGTTATTTAGCCCCTCTACGCCTCAGTTTATTCATCTATAAAATGGGGATAACTTCATCCCTTTACCATATCGAAACTTCTGCTAGTCTATGAAAATGTTATGTCACTTATTTAAACTGTATTTACCTTTCCATTGTTTAATTCCCAGAAGTGGAATGTCTGAATCAAATAATGTGGTCATTTTAAAGACTTTTGCTACATACTGTCAAATTTCATCAATGATGAAATTCTTGAGCATCTTGAGCTTCCATTGCCCAGCCTCTCTTACTCCTTTTATTCCTGAATTAGAATTCATAGTCCCACTTTTTCTCAGTGAGGAAAAATGCTGTCTTTACTTCCCTACATGTCTCCCTCCTTTTAGTTAGACATCGACAGGTATTCTACAGAAGGAAGGGCTGGTCTCTGGAATACACCACGAGTGAAGCACGGGATTCTCTCAAATCATTCTGTCAGAAAACTTAGACTAGGAGGTCTGGCTGTAAGAAGTCGGGTGGAAAGAAAAGATGGTATTGGGAATCCTGGGCCAGATCTGGAGGAACAGGGCAAAGGAGATGTGCAGAAATATGTAGAATCTGGAATTTTCCTCTGAAATATTTTTAATGCCCTTGCCTCCCCCATGGCATATGAAGTCACCTAAAACTTCTGCCCCAGGACTGCCCCTGGCACATCAAAGGTTTGGGGTGAATATGGGATCTCAGGTGGCAACAGCAAAAGGAAGTGTAAAGCAGGGGCAGCGGGGAGGAGGAGAATTTTTCAGCTAAGCAGTAGTGGGGTGGGAGGATGGTGGAGATCGCTCCCATAGAAAGGAGATGAACTATGTGAGTGAAGGAATCTGTGCCTGAATCCCTTTGCTTTCTTTGTTGATAGTTTTGAAAAGTAATATCACTGATTTCATGAGAAAAACTAGTATTAATTCCAAACTTGGAAATTAATATGTAAAATTTAATGTTATGAACAGTTGCTGTAGTTTCCCAGCGGCTATGACTTATCTTTGAAATTATTTACTCAATTTAGTCTTAAACTGAAATTGAAAACCTTTTGGTTGCAAGCATCTTGACTAAATTGCAAAACTATCCTCAACCTTTTTTTTTTCCTGCTTTTTTTTCATAGGATGCTTTATAAACAGAAATCCAGAAGCAGAATTTTAGAGCCTTTGATTTTTTTAAAAACAAAATCTCGTTAGTATTTAATTAACCTTATCCCTGGAAAGCTCTTCCTTGGGATTAAGTTAAATCCTTTATGTTTTAATTATCATTCATTTTCTTTAGTTCTGCTTTCTGTGGAGATGAAAATTTCCTGATTATATTCCTTCCTAAAAGAATTCTGCCAGTCCACTGGAAAGTGGAAGATGGCTGATGTATTTTCTCCTTTTGTTGTTTGGTATGAAGGAGAAAGATGGTGTCAAGCCCAGGGTCAAATCCCAGGGCCTGCTTGTGACTGTAACCTTGGAGAAGTTATTTAGCCTCTCTGAACTTTACTTTCCATATACCCTTTGACTTAACCCACAGAATCATAACAATATGACTTATATGAAAATTCCTAACCCATAACCAAAGTTTTCTTGCCTCATATACATTAAAAATTCTCCTTTAAAAGTTTTATTTTTTTCTTGCCTTTATTATGTATGTTGGGGATAGCAACCTCGGCCAGGGTTAGAGTTAGAATTCAAAAGTCCCAAAGTAAGAAGACTACAGCACTGGTCCTGACTCAGTCCCATAGTCACTGGCCATGTAGCCTTTGGTTGGTCACTTAGTCACTAGTGTGAGTCCCAGCCATCATCTGAAGGGTATAAAGGAAAAAAATATATTTGCTCATTGTCCCCAGTGCCTTGTATAGAACTCTTGACCCCTTAGAATTTCCTGAGTGACAAGGGTGATAAGACAGTCTTTTGTTGTAATGAGGCTTGGCTGGGCCCCTTGATGGCTTGATCACCAGAACAAGGGCTGGTCGCCAGAAGGACCAAGCCTTGATGAGAAACCTGAAATTTTTAGCCCCAGACCCCAACCTCTAGGAAGAGGAGACTGGCTAGCAGTTGAGTTAATCACTGGTGGCCAGTGATTTGATCAATCATGACTATGTAATGAAACCTACATTAAAAACCCTAGACAATGGGATTTGGGCAGCTTCCAAGTTGGTGAACACATCCATGTGCCAGGGGGATGGCACACCCCAACTTCACTGGGGACATAGGCTCATGTGCTTGGGACGCTTCTGGACCTCATACTTCCTATATCCCTGTTCACCTGGTTGTTCATTTGTATCTTTTATCATAAGCTGCTACTGAGTCCTGTAAGCCATTCTAGCAAGTTACTGGATTTGAGAAGGGGGTTGTGGGAACCCCTAATTTATAACTGGTGATCAGGAGTGCAGATGACTTGATACTTGCTGCCAAAGTGAGAGTTGTCTTGTAGGGCTGAGTCCTTATACCTGTGGAGTCTAACTTCAGGTAGTTAAGAATTGAATTTAATTGTAGGACATGTAGTTGGTGTTGAAGAATTAGAAAATTGCTTGGCATGGGTGGGGGGAAACCTTCTCATTTGGGGATCAGAAAGAACCTGAGAACTGGTATTTAAAGCACATGTCCTACAGTCAGATTGTTTGGTTGGGAAACTTTGCTCTTCTACTGTATTAGTTATCTACTGCTGCATAACAAGTTAGCACAGGGTTAGCATCTTAAAACAACCCTTATTTATTGTTTCACAGTTTCCATGAGTCAGGAGTCTCAGCATAGTTCAGCTAGTCCTCTGCTCAGGGTCTCTCAAGGCTGCAGTCAAGGTGTTGGCCAGGCCTTGAGTTCTTGTATAGGCTCAGGGTCCTCTGCTCCTTTGCTAAGCTCATATGGTTGTGCAGAATTCATTTTCTTGTGACTGTAAAACTTGTTTCTGCAATGACAGCAGGAAATATGGAGTCTCTAATGCGTCACCCAAGATCTCTTATAAAGAACTCAGTTGATTAGGTCAGTCTCGCCCAGGATAATCTCTCTTTTGATTAACTAAAAGTCAACCTATTAGGGGTCTTATTACATCTGTGAAACTCTTTCCATATAAGGTAACATACTCCTGGGAGTGACATCCATCACCTTTGCCTTATTCTATTGTTGGGAATATTCAGATGGTCTTTCGTGTGTGTGGTGGCAGATTGTGTCTGTCAAGGCCAACTTCATTTAGGTTATCAAATTTATAAGCATGGAGTTATACTTAGTATTCCTTTATTATACTTTTAATGCCCATGGGATCTGTAGTGATGTCCCCTCTTTCATTTCTGATGTTAGTCATTCATACCCTCTCCCCTTTCCTTTCTTGGTTAGCCTGGCTAGACGTGTATTGATTTTATCAATCTTTTCAAAGAACTACCTTTTGGTTTCATTAATTTTTCTCTATTGCCTGTTCTTAATTTCATTAATTACTCCTTTAATTTTTTTATTATTTATTTATTTATTTAACCTTACTTTGGGTTTAATTTGCTCTTGTTTTTTTAGTTCCCTAAGGTGGACACATGGATTATTAATTACAGATCTTCCTTCTTTACTAGTACTAATTTATTAATTATGTATTCAATGCTATAAAGTTCCCTCCAAGTACTACTTTTGTTGCACTCCACCAATCATGATAAGTTGTATTTCATTTTCATTTAGTTCAAAGTATTTTAAAATTTATCTTGAGATTTCTGCTTTGATCCATGTGTTCTTTAGAAGCATGTCTTTTAATCTCCACATATTTTGAGATTTTCCAGTTGTCTTCCTTTTATTGATTTCCAGCTTAATTTCATTGGAGTCTAAAAGCAGACATCGTATGATTGCCATTCTTTTAAATTTGTTAAGTTTGTAACAACTCAAAGGGGTCAACTGGTCAACCAGGTAGATTGGTTTTTTGGCCCAAAATGTGGGCCCCAACCCTAACATTTATAGTATGTTAGGGGTGTGTTATAGCCCAAAATGGGGTCTATCTTAGTGAGTATTCCATGTGAGTTTGAGAAAAATGTGTATTCTGCTGTTGTTGGATGAAACAGTCTATAGGGGTCAATTGTGTCCTGCTTGTTGACGGTTTTATTGAGTTCAGCTATGTTCTTACCGATTTTCTGCCTGCTGGATCTGGCCATTTCTGAGAGAAGGATGTTGAAGTCTCCATCTATGAGAGTATATTCATCTATGTTTCCTTGCAGTTCTATCAATTTTTGCCTTACAAGATATGAGACTCTGTTGTTAGGTGCATGCACAGTAAGAATTACATTTTCTTGGAGAATTGACTCCTTTATCATTAGGTAATGCCCTTTTTGATCCCATATTCTGCCAATAAGAAGCAAGTCTAGTACATTTCCCTCCAGCATGCAAGGGGAGAGTGTTACACAGAAGCATGACTTGTGCTGGACCCTAGGGTGTGTCCACCACATCAATGCACTGGCAGTGTTCTTGGGCCAATCATTTCAGTGCTCTGTGCCTCAGTTTCTACTCTTGTAGAATGAGGATAATAATGTTAACCACCTTATTAGGTCATTATGAGGATTCATTAATTAATACCTCAGAAGCATTTAGAGCAGTGGCACATAGCAGGTGTTTATGACTTTTAGCTGTTTCTCTTCAAAGCAGGGATAACAGCTCCTGCCTGGTTGCCCTCTTAGAGTTATTACAAAACTCAGGGGGATGCGAGGTCTCTGTTAATTGAAAAGCACCACATGAATGAAGTGGTTATTGCTTTAGAGCTTGTCTCCCTTATTCTTTCAACAAATGTCACTTTTCAACCACTGTCCTTGATTGTGCAATGACACATGGTTGTCCGTTGCATTTGTGGGTGGAAGGAAGTGAAGGCTCTGCGTTGATTCATCATGTTGGTGCTTCCCCTTCGCCTACTTTGAAATATTTTCTGCCTTATTTTAGAGGCTGTCCAGGCAACCAAAAGGTCATGGGGCAGCAAGTAATGGGCTTATTGAATCTGCTGTGTGGTCTTATGGAAGTCACCTACCTGCTCGGAGCCTCTGGTGGCTTAAAAAAAAGGGGGGGAGTTGGACAACATTCTTCAGATAATCCCTTCGGTGTTTACCTTCTCTGGTTGTGGCCTAATTTGTCAACTCTGCCTAACTTTACATGAAATCTCTAACTCAGGCCCATGAACCTTTGTCTATTTATAGGTTGTTTGTGCTTTTGTGTAATATTTTGTGCTCTCTTCCTGGACTTTAGATCACCAGTTTTCAATGAAACCAAGAAAGCCCTTCAGAGACAGAAGAATTCATTCTCAGGAACATAATTCTAGGAACCAGAAGCAAAGTAATGCTAACAAAGTCAAAAGGCAGGTGAAATTAACAGATGCTCCTGGTAATGAACAAGGTGCACAAAGGTTTTCATAATGACTGCCTCCATGGAGTATAAATAGGAATGCTTCCCTTCCCTCCCGTCTCCCCTCACACCATCTGCTATTTATGTCACGCAGTCAGTAATTGCTATATGTGACCTTTGTTGTTGGTGACAGGGACAACACTGAACATTGCAGCTGGCCTTGCTTTCTCCCATCTCCTGGCAGCTGTGGCTATAAGGTTTACCTCTCTCCTAAGATGGTAGATCAGGATTTCCCCGGCTCTTGTAACTAAATATAAACCAATCGTTCACCCTCCCTATTGGGAAATAAGTTATAAATAACGAGTTGGAGCAATCTTTCATTGGAGAGGCTGTGGTTACTAGGAAACGGGCACTGCAGTCAGGCTCTGTTGTCGTTCTGAATCCATATGGCATTGAAGATAAGCTCTGGTTTTCTGTCTTTGGCCTTTCAAGTGGTTCTGGGGTATAATGTTTTTGCCTAGCGACTCTTCTGCGTATTTTAAGGGACAAAGACTGGGACTCTAATTTGACCTCTCTCATCAATTTGCTGTGTGACTTTGGGTGAATTAATTCACCTCTCTGGTCCTCAGTTTAATTCTCAGTAAAAGAATGAGGTTGGGCTAGATCAGGATTGGCAAATTTTAGCCCACAGGCCAACGAATCTGGTCTGCCATCTGTTTATGTACGGCCAGCAAGCTTAGGATGGTTTTCACATTTTTAATGGTTGAAAAAAAATTAGAATAATAATAATATTTTATAACAAAAATAGTATACTACTTCATAGGATAACAATATATAATTATAAGATATACTATGTAGTAATACATAATACACATTACATACATATATGTAGTAATACATATAATACATACATATTATATATTATATTTCATGAAAATTATATGACATTCAAGTTTGTGTTCATGAATAAAGTTTTACTGAAACGCTATTACACTCTTTTGTTTACATTCCATCTATGATTGCTATCACACTCCACAGCAGAACTGAATAGTTGCAACAGAGGCCATATGGCCTGCCAAGCCTGAAATAATTACTGTCTGGCCCTTTACAGAAAAAGTCAGCTGACCACTATCCTACATGGTCTTTTAAGTCTTTGAAACACCATTTTACAAATTCATTAATTCTCAGCACAGCTCCTTCTCAACCTGGGAAAGAAATTTCAGGCTGTAAGGGAACCAGGCCTGGGCTACTATGGGCGGAAATCTGGTACTTCCAAAGAGTCCTGATTGCTGTCCTGGCTGTTAGGTGGCCTGAAAGGATTAAAAATGTTCTGGCCCAGGACAGGATTGGGCACTGGACTCTGGCCCTGTGTTTGCTCTGGATTGTCCCTGAAAATGGGGGCCTGCAATGGTTCTGACATGAACCCCCTGCAGGTCTAGTGGAGAGCTGAGGTGTTAGGATTTCACAGAGACTCCAAGTAACAGGGGCTTAAGTAAGCCAGAATGTCATTGGTCTTTCTTGTAAAAGTTCAGGTAAACCTGTGCATTAAAAGGGACGTAGCAACTGACTGCAAAGTATAGAATTATTTGGGTCCTACAAAAAAACAATTGAGATAATCGAGGAGATTTAAACACTCTATGTCTGATAATAATAATTATTGATTTTTAGGTGTGATAATGATATTATAATAATGTTTTTAAAATAGTTCTTATCCTGAGATGTATACAAAATATTTACAATGAAGTGATATGATGTCTGGGATAGACCTCAAAATAATCCACTTGGGGAGGATTGGAAGTAGATGAGACCACGTAGATAAAATAAAATAGGTTAGAAATTGGTAGCTAAAGATGTGGAATGTAGGGGTTCATTATTTTCTCTGATCATGTATATATTTGAATTTTTTCATAATAAAAAGTTTAAAACATTTAATGTTCATAAGTAGTGATTAAAATTTTGTATTTTCAAAAAATTTGGTCTATAAAAAAATCTCACACAAGAGCCAAAAGTATATAATTAAAGTCACTGTAGCCGGATTTATAAAAATATCAGGGAAAAGTATCCCTAAGTGAAAAAAACTTTCTTGAAGAGGAATACTTGTGTTAAAATTCTAAGCATTTAACAATTTTAGTTGATGACATATACTTTATTATTACTATTATTATTATTATTTCGGTTTTTAGAAAAACTTACACTGCAATTTTGTTATACTGTTACTTTCTTGGATAGCTTTACAAGTATATCTTTTTTTTTAAATTGAATTTTACTGGGGTAACATTGGTTAATAAAATTATATAGGTTTCAGGTATACTGTTCTATACATAATATATCATCTGTATATTGTATTGTGTGTTTGTTACTGGAGAAACCCTGGTTCTTCTTGCCGATGCAGTGAAGAATTACAGGTCAGTGAGCCTATTCACTTGCAAGCAAATTTTATTAGTGAATGGGAGAGCAAAAGCAAAGGTGGCTAGAGCAAGGGTGGTCAAAACCCCGGGTGGCCAGAGGCTGGGTAGCCAAAAAGGGGTGGTCAAGGACTTAGTGGTGAGAGGCCCCTCCTACACCCTCCCTGTGGCAAGAGAGCCATGAGCAAAGAACAGAGGCCAGGAGAGACATTCCTTTGTTCTGAGGACTTATATAACTGGTGGGGCCGAGGTGAAGAATTTATGTTTTCATTGGTGGGCAAAGTTGGCACCAGCCTTCTGTGGAGGTGTGACTGCCTAAACATAGGTATGGGTGGGGGTCTGTTAGCCCAAATCCTGATCTTGCTTCAGACTCCGTTTGCTCATTTTGTACGTGGCAGGAGGCAGGTAGTTAACCAAAGCTGCTCATGGGCTATTTCTTTTGGGCACTGTAGTCCCCCTCCCTTTCTCCCTTCTAGGCTTTGAGATGAATACACAGTCTCAAGGTTTTCCTTTTCCCAGCTAGTGGAGAGGATACACACAGACTTTCAAGGGCTTCCCCCTCCTATACTATCATAATTTCACTTGTTGTTCAGGATGCCTGGCAGACTTACCAGACCCGGCTGAGGATTACTAGGTTATGGGTGAGGCATGTCTTTCTTTGCTTTTACCCTCCTGTATTAAGTTCTTTGCAATGTTAGATTGCAATGGTGAGGGTCCTGCCTTTATGTCCCTTCTGGCCACCCATTCCTAGTTGCTACCTAAGTGTTAAAAGGTGTTGCTTGACAGTAAGAACACTAGTAGCTGGCCAGCAACAGTAGCACAGGCTCAGGATTCTTCCTATGCTACCCCCTGCAACATGTTCACCACCCCAAGTCAAGTCTCTTTCCATCACCATTTATCCCTCCTTTACCCTCATCTAGCTCATCCCACCCCTCCGTCCCCTTTCCCCTCAGGTAATCATTATACTGTTGTCTGTGTCTATGAGTTTGTATTTTTTGTTTAATCCCTTCAACTTTTTTACCTACCTTATGAACCCTTCTCCCTCTGACAGCTGTCAGTCTGTTCTCTGTGTTTGTGAGTCTGTTTTTATTTTGTTTATTAGATTCCACATACAAGTGAAATCATATGGTACTTGTCTTTTTCTGACTGGCTTATTTCACTTAGCATAATGCCCTCCAAGTCCATCCATGATGCTGCAAAGGTAAGACCTTCTTCTTCTTCTTCTTCTTCTTCTTCTTCTTCTTCTTCTTCTTCTTCTTCTTCTTCTTCTTCTTCTTCTTCTTCTTCTTCTAGGTAATATTCCACTGTATAAAGGTACCACTGCTTTTTTATCTACTGATGGGCACTGGCGCTATTTCAGATCTCAGCAATTGTAAATAGCACTACAATGAACATAGGGGTGCATATATGCTTTCAAATTAGTGTTTCAGTTTTCTTACGATATATTCCCAGAAGTGAGATTGCTGGGTCATAAGGCAGTTCCATTTTTAATGTTTTAGACACCTCCATACTGTTTTCCACAGTGGCTGCATTAATCTGCATTCCTACCAATAGTATGTAAGAGTTCCCTTTTCTCCACATCCCTGCCAGCACTTGCTGTTTGTTGACTTATTGATGACAGTCATTCTGAGAGGTGTGAGGTGATATTCATGGTTTTAATTTGCCTCTCTGTAATAAGTAGAGATGTTGAGCATCTTTTCATATGTCTATTGACCATCTGTATGTCCTCTTTTGAGAAGTGTCTATTCTGGTCTTTTGCCCATTTTTAATTGGATTGTTTGGTTTTTGGTATTGAGTTTTATAAGTTCTTGATAATTTTGGATATTAACCCCTTACCAAATGCATCATTGGAGAATATGTTCTCCCATTCAGTGGATTGTCTTTTCATTTTGTTGAAAGCATTTTGTTGATGCTTTCCTTTGCTGTGCAAAAACATTTTAGTTTGAAGTAGTTCCATTAGTTTATTTTTTCTTTTGTTTCCCTTGCCCAAGGAGATATGTCAGAAAAATATTACTGAGAGAAAAATATCTGATTTTACTGTGTATATTTTCTCCTAGGATTTTTATGGTTTCAAGTGTTACATTAAGCTTTTAAACCATTTTGAGTTTATTCTTGTGTATGGTATAGGGAGGTGGTCTAGTTTCATTTTTTGCATGAATCTGTCCAATTTACCCAACACCATATATTAAATAAACTGTCTTTACCCCATTGTATGTTCTTACCTCTGTGTCAAATATTAACTGACCATAATGGAGTGGGTTTATTTCTGGGCTGTCTATTTTGTTTCATTGATCTGTGTGTCTGTTTTTATGCAAGTACCATGCTGTTTTGATTATTATGGTCCTGTAGTATCTTTTGATATCAGGTAGCATGATTCCTCCAACTTCATTCTTTTTTCCCAAGATTGCTGTGGCTATTCAGGGTCTTTTGTGGTTTAATATACATTTTTTGGAATGTTTGTTCTAATTCTGTGAAATACACTATGGGTATTTTGATAGTGAGGCAGGATAGTAAGAAACTATGGAAATTCCTTGGCAAGTGGAATGGGGAAACTGAGCCAAGTTAATTAAACAAGACCAAACAATTTGAGTAATTTAGAGTCAGCTAGTGAATCACAAGACCTTATCTTTCTAACAAAAGAAAAGACACCTGAGAGCAGATGTTTTATACCTGTTCTCTCTAACCAGAGGATGCGTAGCCTAGATCGCACTGGTAGGGGAGCTAGAGGACAGAAACCAAATTAATGCCATTTGTGTCAGCCAAACCCAAGGATGGATGAACAAATAACAAAAACCTGATTAGAGCCAGGTAGATCCAAGACAAAAGTAAAGCAGTGAAGCTGACCAAGAATGATCCCAAACTCCCACATAAGCTCATTTTAAGGAATAAGCATTATAAAGAACATACCTGGAATGCTGATGAATATTTGCTGAAACCCTCCCTTAAAACCTTCCCTAAGATCCTCACTGAAGAAGAGAGAACAAAACCCTTAATTAAAGGATGCCAGCTTGGATTCTTTCTGGAGCACTCTCATGCCGTTCTTTCCTCTCAGGTGTGCATCTTTACTTTTATCTCCTAAACTCTAAGGGTCCCCATGAGACTTGCAACCAGGGGAGCACCAGGCAATGGCAGTTTATTCTGAGCTAACCGACTGCACCTGTCTCCAATGACCCCTTTCTCTGACTTTTTAGTGAGCTAACAGTAAGTAGCCTATGTAGGTTCTGTGCTCTCTCCGTGACTTTTACTTCTCAGTGAGCTAACAGCAGCCCCACTGTGGCTCATCTTTTCCTATAGCATTTGTAAGGAGCCCAAGCAGGGCACCACCTAGGCTCTTTCCTGTTGCTTCTTCTACCCTAAGCCCTTCCTTAGATTTACTGTCCCCAGCTTTGATAAATGTACTCTCAAAATCACCTGGACTCCTATGATGAAATCTTTCCTACACCAAGTCAGGAACCCACACAATACCAGCCAGCCCAAGGATGCACTTTGGGCCCAATCCCTTTCCAGTAACAGCAGGAATTGCATTGAATCTATAAAATGCTTTGGGTAGAATGAACTTTTTTTCAATTGGTTTATTTCAAAATTATACAAAATATCCACAGGTGGCTATAAAAAAACCATTGTCTTCAAACACATGGAAATTCACAAAGAACACAAAACAGTTATCATTCACGCTGTAATGGAAAAGCATTCTCTGAGGCAGAGTATGGACATTATAACCATGTTAAGTCTTCCTATCCATGAACACAGTATATGCTTCCACTTATTTGTATCTTCAATGTCTTTCTTCAGCATCTTATAACTTTCTGAGTACAGTTCTTTTACATCCTTGGTTAAATATATTTCTAGGTATTTTATTATTATTATTGATGTAATTATAAATGGGGTTGTATTCTTACAGTAGTTTCTCTTTCTGATTGTTCATTATTGGTGTTTAAAAATGCAACTGATTTTTATATATTTATTTTGCATCCTGCTTCTTTACTGAATTCATTTATCAGTTCTAGTAGTTTTTTGGTGGAATCTTCAGGGCTCTGTATATACAGTATCACGCCATTTGCAAATAATGACAGTTTTACTTCTTCCTTTCAAACTTGGGTGCCTTTTATTTGTTCTTCTTGTCTACCATGGCTAGGACTTCCAATACTATGTTGAGTAAGAGTGGTGAAAGTGGAAATCCCTGTCTTGTTTCTGATCTTAAGGGAAATGCTTTTAGTTTTTGCCGGTTGATTATGATGTTGGCTGTGGGTTTGTCATATATGGCCTTTATTATGTTGAGGTATGATCCTCCTGTTCCCACTTTGTTGAGAGTTTTTGTTATAAATAGGTGCTAAATTTTATCAAATGCCTTTTCTGCATCTATTGATATTATTGTGTAATTTTTATCTTTCATCTTTTTATGTGGTGTATAGTGTTTATTGATTTTCGGAATTGTCCCAATTTACATCTGTGGAGTAAAATCCACTTGATTGTGGTATAGAATCTTTTAAAATATAATGCTGAATCCTTTTTGCTAATATTTTGTTATTTTAGCATCTATGCTATCAGGGATATTGGCCTATAATTTTCGTTCTTTGTAGTGTCTTTTTAAAAAAGATTTTATTTATTTTATTTTTAGAGAGAGGGAAAGGGACAGAGAAAGAGAGGGAGAGAAACATCAATGTGTGGTTGCCTCTTGTACGCCCCCTACTGGGGACCTGGCTGGCAACCCAGGTATGTGCCCTGACTGGGAATCAAACCATTGACCTTTTGGTTCACAGGCCAGTGCTCAATGCACTGAGCTGCACCAGCCAGGGTTTTTAAAAATATTTTCTTACTATCCTTTGTATTTCTGCGGTGTCAGTTGTTACTTCTCCTCCTTCATTTTTGATTTTGAGTTCTCTCTTTCTCTCTCTCTTTTTATTAGTCTGGTTAAAGGTTTGTCAGTCTTGTTTATCTTTTCAAAGAACTAGCTCTTGGTTTCATTGATCTTTTTTTTGCATTGTTGTTTAAGACTCTATTTTATTTACTTCTGCTTGGATTCTTATTATTTTCTTGTTTTTACTCATGTTGAGCTTCATTTCTATTTTTCTAGTTCCTTGAAGTGTAAAATTAGATAGTTTATTTGAGATTTTTTTTCTTGTTTCTTCAGGTAGGCCGGTAATGCTATCAGTTTCCCTCTTGGGACAGTTTTCGGTTTGTGCATAGATTTTGGGTGTTGCATTCTCATTTTCATTTCTTTCAAGGTATCTTTTAATTTCTTCCTTAATCTCATTGTTAATCCATTCAGTTTAGAAACGTGTTATTTAGCCTCCATGTAGTTGTGTGTTTGTCAGTTATTTTATTGTGATTGATTTCTTATTTTATACCATTATGGTCAGAGAAGATGCTTGATATGATTTCAATCTTCTTAAATTTATTGTGACTTATTTAGTGTCTTAACATGTGGCCTGTCTTAGAAAATGTTCTATGTGTACTTGAAAAAATGTCTATTCTGTTGGTTTGGCATTAAATGCTCTGAAAAGATCAATTAAATGCATCTGATGTAGTGTGCTGTTTAAGGCCGCTGTTACCTTGTTGGTTTTTGGTCTGGAAGATGTATCCATTGATGCCAACGTGGTGTTAAAATCCCCTACTATGACTGTATTACCATCAGTGTCTCACTTTATGTCTATAACGGGTTGCTTTAAGTACTTAAGTGCTCCCATGTTGGTTGCATATGTATTTACAGGGGTTATATCCTTTTGTTGGGTTGATTCCTATATTATTATGTAGTGTCATTATTTGTCTCTCATTATAGTCTTTGTTTTAAAGTCCATTTTGTCTGATATAAGTATTGCTACACCAGCGTTTTAAAAAAATGTTTCATTTGCATGAAACATCGTATTTCTATTCCTTTACTCTTAGTCTGTATGTGTCTTTCATTCTGAGGTGGTTCTCTTGTAGTGTATTTGTGGGTCTTGTTTTCTTATTCATTCAGCTTCACCCTGTCTTTTGATTGGAGCATTTAAGCCATTTACAAGTGATTATTATAGGCACATATTTAATGTCATTTTTTTCTTTTAACTGTGTTCCTCTGTTTATTTTCTTCATAAAGAAGACCCTTTAATGTTTCTTATGATACTAGTTTGGTGGTCACAAACTTTTTTAGCTTTTTCTTGTCTAAAAAAATCTTTATTTATTTTTCAAATTTAAATGATAGCTTTGTTTGCTAAAGTAGTTTTGGTTGTAGGTCCTTGCTTTTCATCACCTTGAATATTTTGTGTCAATACATTCTAACCTGAAATGTTTCTGTTGAGAAATTAGTGGACAGTCTTATGGGAGGTTCCTTGTAGGGAACTGATTTCCTTTCACTTGTTGCTTTTAAGATTTTCTCTTTGTCTTTAACTTTTGCCATTTTAATTATAATATGTCTTGGTGTTTGCCTGGAGGGTTCTTCTTTTTTGGGCCTCTCTGCACTTCCTGGACTTGTGTGTCTTTTTTCTTTACCAGGTTAAGAAAGTTTTCAACTATCATTTCTCCATGT
>PVKM010006771.1:0-43262 GCA_004027735.1 Carollia perspicillata
TATTGTGAAGACTGAGTTCTCCCTGCAGGCTGGTGTGGAGGCCCATTTATTTTGTTTTGTTTTGTTTTGTTTTTTCCGCACCAAACATAAGACCTCACACCTACTAGGTAATTCAACAAATGGCTTTTCCCTTTAGCTGATGGCTCATACCTGTGATGTATAAGTGTGGCATTTGGCAAAGGTTGGAGGTTCCATAAGAAGTATGTCTTCCTTTCCCTCTAGAATTGTCTTCTATGAAAAACATAGTGGCTAGTTTATTTCATTTTTATTTCTTGTAAAAAAGTGGATTATCCCTTTGTGGCCTAGGCCAACAAAACTTTTGAGATTATATTTCTTCTATGAAGGAGTAAATAAGTGATTTTAAAGTGCTGTCTTAAATTGTGTAAAAATCAAGGTATGATTCTGTTTATAAAGTGGAGACTGTCTTAATTATGAATAAATAACCAGAGATACGTTCTTTTCTTTTGGCTTTTTATATTATATACATATAAGAGCATATTGCACTGAAAGGCAATTCATTGTCATGCTTTTGAAGTTCTACAAAAGGAAACAAATCTCCCTTCCCAAATCCAGATTCATGCCAGTGCAAAAGAACTAAAGAGCAAGAATGAAGGAGGAGACTTGTGGAAACTTGGGAAATCTCAAACCCAGGGGCCTTTGGATGGCTGGAGTGTTGTAACCATGCAGTGTGAGACACCAGGCTGGTACCAAGTAAGGAAGTAAGCACGCTAAGGAACATGGTGGAGAATATGCCACATCTGTGAGTTTAGGATATAGTTGTCTGAGAAGGCAAATAAAGAGAATAGCAAAAAGATGACAAATATGGAGACAGCTTACTTTAAGATCTTGAACACTTGCTTTGTGCCAGGTACTACGCTGATTATTAGACAGAAAAGGCAGTCCTCATTTCAGTGAGCTCACATCTAGTGAGGGGAGAGAGGAATGGGGAGAATGCATTATAGTAAGTGCTTCTATAGGAAATATTGTTAAAAGTTCTGTATGTGGAGATCACGAGTTTTAAAGGATATAATAGGATTTTACTGGCTTATAAGAATCCCTGGAAAAGGAGAGAACACTTCCTGCTTTACAGGGGCTTCCAAAGAAAAAGCAAGAAATATAAGCAGTACGCAGGTGCTATGTGACCCTATCTGCCATGCCAAGGAGTTTGGATTTTAATTTATTGAAAATGAGATCAGGAATACTTTATTACTGCTCCTTTTCTTTTACAACTAACACTCTGGCAAAGGGTGGTGTGTGGATCTGAAGGAGGTAAAAATGAAGCCATAAAGATAAATTACTCAGGTTTAATATTATTAATTCCTTTGTACAACAGTTACTAATTGCTTACAATGTGTCAGACACAAAGTGACACACACACACATATGGACACACACACATATATAAATGCTGTTCATAAAAGCAGTTACAGTGATCATGGGGTTACTATTTTTTTAAATTAAATTAAGTTAAATTTTAATTTTTTTAGAGAGTGAGGAAGGGAGGGAGAAAGACAGGGAGAGAAACATCAATGTGAGAGAGAAACAATGGTCCCCATCATTGCCTTCTGTATGCACCTGACTGGGGATCAAACCTGCAGCCCAGGCATGTACCCTGACTGGGAATTGAACTGGTGACCTCTAGGTTTGTGGGACCAATGCCCAACCAGATGAGCCATACCAGCTGGGGCAAGGTCACTGACTATTTAGAAGGTAGAATTAACAAGACTCTGTCATCCTTTGTAAATGAGGTTAAAGGAGGAAGATCAAATTTTCAGAGTTTTGAGGTTGGGCCAGTTAGGATGGCGGTAGTGGTCACAGTGAAATCTAGAAGTCAGCATCTGAAATCTTAGATTAGTTCAAAGAGGAAACTGGTATAGTCTGAGTAGGCAAGCCAAGATAGATAGGTATCGACGACAACCAGGAAGTTCAGCCAAAAGAATACATGGAATGAGTTCTCAGTCTGAAATTAGTCCCAATAGATCCATCTGAGCTGAGTGTAATACACAGGAGTGAAGTCTTGCTGTGCAGTAAGGGAAGTACTTCAACACTCAGCCTAAGAATAAGGAACCATTTAGAGATGAGAGCGGAGAGGGAATGAAGAAAGAGCATGTGGGTATCCAGGTGCCACAGGACCACTACTTGGTATAACACAGCTGTTTGTGAGCAATCTTTCTTGACAGAATGCAGGAGAGCCAACATGTGTGCAAGAGTTTAATGGGTGTAGCGTATGTGTGTGTGCATGTGCGATGATGAGAGATCAGACAAAAGGCTAAGGCACCTACGGTGCTCTTATCATTCTTCTAGCAATGGCTGCAGTGGTGACTACTTAGAGTAATGGTCAGAAGATTAAAGGAATGATGGCCATGGCACCCCTTCGTGCGCAATGAGCCTTGGTTCCCAGTTGTCTGTAGTTCCATTAATCTCTATCAGCAGATGCAGGCAAATGGTTCTTTTACTGATCATCTGTCTGTGTTGCCATTGTGTGGAAAATTTGGAAAATGTACAGGGTGACCTTTTTTTTTTAATGTCTGAGGCCAGAAGAATTTTTTGTTACCTTCTTGAATGAAAAGATTGAAAGATTTACAAATACCTTGAAGTGAAGTAGCCAGACAGATGATGATAGATAGACAGACAGGTTATGTCTGTGACCATTGGTGTTTATGGGGAAGCTTACAGCATTTTTCATCTTCTCTGTCCTCCCATCCTCTTTGTCTGCTTCCCTTCCTCTCTGCCTCCCTAGCTCACTCACTGTATTCCTCCTTTCCTTCCTTTTAATCAAGAAGTGCATTTTTTCTATGAGGGAGTATGATATAAGGATGTCAGGATAAATGATTTCTGGCCTCAGGAAAGTCTCAGACTTGTGGAAAAATAGTGTGTGAGCACCACAGAAAAGAGGAGATGTCTACTCAACGGGAATCACTGGTGGCATGGATGACTGTTTCTAAAGAAATGAGAATACTTCAGAAAGAAATTAACGTTTAACCTGTATTCTTTCCAGTGTTTTTTTACACTAAGAAGGGAGAGAAATACATCTTAGGCAGTGAACAGCAAGGAGGAGAAATGTGAAAATCTATGATACCTTTGAAAAGGATTTGCTAGTTTTGTGGTGTTGGAACATTGGGTGCTGGAATATGACTTAAGGGGATATTATAGATTATTCCCAGGTTGCGAATGGTCTCATTTACCACGAAGAGTATTTGGAATTTTATACTGTAAATAATATGGAGCTTACAGACTATCTTATAGAGGGGGAACATAATCCAGTTCTTCATATATGATTTTATTTTCTATTTATTTTCTGGAACCTCGTGTTTAAGTTTGATGGGAAATCTAAGCATGGTAGGGAATGCACTACAAGGTGATAAAAGGAAGAGGACTGGCTGGGCAAGAATTTTTTAACTAGGACAGGGATAGAAGGACACAGGGTGTAAGAGGAATGGTTTGGATATCTCGGAAGATCAATTTGTGTGTTCTTTCAAGAGCTCTCAACTGACTGTCTACTAAGTATCAAGTACACTAAGGATAAAACACTGAGTAAGAAATGATACCACTTTATTAACCAGGCAGCCTGAAAGCCTTGAAAAATTATGTATGCAACCACTAAAGGCCATTCCTAATTAATTGAGTGCGTCTGGTGCCATCACTCACTCCATTTTGGCCTCATCTCTAATTTCAACTATGGCTGCAGAACACGATTTTTAAGCATCTTACTTCAAGCCTATGCCACATGCAACTTCACCTCCTCTACCAAGATTTCTTATATGGTGCAGAAACTTGCAGGCGTCCTCTCATCAGACAGCCGTGACCTTGGAGTGAGGGTGGTCTAGAATGAGTGGTAGAAGAGGGAGATGACAAATGTCAAAGACAGCCTTAGTACCAGGTGCAGCCAGATGATTTCACTGACCTTCTATTAGTAATTCTGCTGCCGAGGCTGTGACTCCCATCTTCCCTGCACATCCTTTCCGCACAGGTATGTCTCAGTTAACACCACTGGGAGCATGTCTCAACCAGAGGGAGGAAGGTCTGGTGGATAAGTACTTTTCAAGGTTAATTCTTAGGCCAATAATTCTGAGAAGCATTTTATTCTCCTCAGAAGCTCCCCAACGAGAGTGAACACCAATTGGCTCCTGTGTTGACTTTAATAATCACTATTAGAGGAGCTTTTCTTTATCTTATTTTTTCTTTTCATTTAGTATCAGGCTCTGCTTTCATATGAAATCTCCAAGATACAAGAGATATAACAAGTATAGTTTATGTTTGACTCCAAAACGCTGCAAAGGCTACAGAAAATATCGGAAAAAGGGGATTTTTATAAGCAATGTAAGTTAACAGTGTCTGCAGTTGCTAGTGTCTCGGTAGCTGGGGCAGACTGCTTAGGTGGGCTAATGTGTAGGCACCTTGTAACTTAGAATGATTACACTTTTGGGTTCCCTCTATCCTTAAGTTTATATTATTAGTAGTTTTCCATGATAAGCATAATGATTCTATACTTAAAGTATTTAATTGATCTTATGGCTTTGAGTTATATAAATGTCAAGATTTTTATCAGACTAGTAGAACTGGAAAAAGTAATTTGTTGTCAAAAAGGTGACATTGACAGTGCCTTTTCCCCCACTTAATCACTGCCAGCTACTTCATGGGCAATTTTCCCCTATGTAGAAATTCTTCTGGAATTTTTCAAGAAGGGCAGTATCAAAAAGAATCCAGTTATATACTTCCACATATCTGGCCTTTTTGATAAGACTCTGCCATTAAAAGTAAATAAATAAATAAAAATAGTGTGGTGAATTCAGAGTGTAAATATTAAAACTGCTCAGCAAGTTTCACATTATTAGGCTATATTTATTTGCTTTTTCTCTCTATGTGTATTCAGGGATTAGAGGAAAAATGGAAAATTGGTATTTTCATACATTTTTCCATTGTTGAAGAAAATAATAGTGGTACAGACTATGAAAAATGATTTCCATATGGATGATTTTATGGTGATACTTGATAAAAATCTGAGCACTTAATGATGAGATATAATACTGAATTCTGTGGAAGATGCATTGAATTGTAAGACAGACCATAAATGGGCCATAGTTAGCAGGCAAGGCAATCATCGCAGCCACATTATTTTCATATGGTGCATATTTCATCATGCTTTTGGAAGCCACATTTAAAATTATAGCAGAAATGAGATCTAATATTCAGAAGCAGTAGAGAACCTTCATACAATTTAGTTATTAGGTTTCTAGTTCTCTTAAAGGAACATGGCTGTATTTTGTAACAAGAATTATTACTTTTTGTAGAATTTATAGTAATAAAATCTATGCCAATTATAGAGTCAAAATTCTATTATTCAAGTAGAATAAAGACCTAATAAAGTAATAAAAATATATATGGATTTAATTGGTTTAAAAATATTAAGGTTTACCTAGCAATGTTAGTAATTATCTGTTTTAATATGTAACAAGTATATTTGTGGAAAATATAGGATATTTTTTTCTCTGTTGAACTGTACAGAAAGCCAAAAATATAGTTTAACATTTTTTTCCAATTAAGCTTTTTTAAAATACATTTAGGCTAATACTGTAGATAGCATTTGAAATATATTCATCATATGAAAGAAGAATTTCATACCAATGTTAGAGAATAGATTATTTTTAATCTGTAGCCCCTGTCCTCGTGTCTATTAGGAATTCCAGAAGAATTCCAGATGAATTTATCATATTGTATATTTGTTATTTGTAATTTGATATATAAAAGACACCTTAAAATTAACATGGCTAAAATTAACATTTTTATTATCTGATATTCAGTTATCTGCAGACCTTCATAATGAAAACTCTCAGCAAACTGGGTAAAGAAGCAATATACCTCAACATAAGAAAGGCCATATATGTCAAGACCATAGTTAACATCATAGTCAAGGGTGAAAATCTGAAAGCTTTTTCTCTAAGATCAGGAATAAAACAAGGACGCCCACACTCACCACTTTTATTCAACCTACTACCGGAAGCCCTAGCCAGAGCAATTATGCAAGAAAGAGAGGTAAAAGACACCCAAATTGGAAAGGAAAAATAAAATTGTCTCTGCTTGCAGATGGCACAATGATATGGTTATAGTAATATAAAATCTTTAGGGAAATCCCTAAAGATTTGACCAAAAATATGTAAGAACTAATAAATGAATTCAGTAGAGTTTCAGGATACAGAATCAATATAAAAATGTTTGCGTACTAACAACCCTCTATCAAAAAAGAGAAATTGAAATATTAATTCCATTTATAATAACATCAAAAATAATAAAATACTTAGGAATAAATTTAATCAAGGAGGAGGTGAAGGATGTGTACATTAAAAACTATGACACTGATGAAGGAAATTGAAGACATAAATAAATATAAAGATATTTTGTGCTCATGAATTAAAAAAATATTTTAAAAATGGTCATACTATCTAAAGCAAAGTACAGATTCAGTGCAATTTCTATTAAAATTACAAAGACATTTTCTTCACAAAAGTAGAACAAGCAATCCTAAAATTTGTATGGGACCATAGAAATTTCCAAAATAGCTAAAGCAATCCAGAGAAAGAACAAAGATGAAGGTATCACGCTTAGGATTTCAAAGCATATTGCAAAACTATAGTAATCAAACAGTATGTTATTGTTATAAAAACAAATACATATAATCAATGGAACAGAATATAGAGCCTAAAATAAACCCATAAATATATGATCAATTATTTTACAACAAAGGAGCTAAGAATATACAGTGGGGGAAGGGTAATCTCGTCAATAAATTATGTTGGAAAAACTACCCCTGTCTTGCATCATACACAGAAATCAAGTCAAAATGGATTCTTTAATCCATTGTAAAATGTAAAATCTTGAATGTAAAACCCGAAACTATAAAACTCCTACAAGAAAACGTAGTTGGTTAGGTCTTTTACATTGTCTTGGAAATTATTTTTTTTTTATTTGACGTCAAAAACAAAGGCAACAAAACCAAAAATAAACAAATGGGATTACCTCAAGTTAAAATGCTTCTGTATAGCCAAGGAAGTCATTAACACAACGAAAGAGCAACTTACTGATGGGAAGAAAATATTTGTAAATTATATATCCGATAAGGGATTAATATCTAAAATATATAAAGACTTCGTACAACTCAGTAATATAAAAAGAATCTGATTAAAGAATGGGCAGAGGAACGAAATAAAAAAATTAAAAAAGACATAGAAATGGCCAGCAGGAATATAAAATGGCTCTCTATATCACTAATCATTAGGGAAATGCAAATCAAAGCCATAAGACTGCCCAATTATACATCCCTACCAACAGTATATGAGGGTTCTGATTTCTCTACATCCTCACCAACAGTCGTTATTGTCTTTTGTTAATAGTCATCCTGTAGGGTGGGATGTGGTATATTGTTCTTGACTTCCTTGGATTTTCCTGATGACAAATTGAGCATATTTTCACCTGGTTATTATCTTTTGTACATTTTTTGAGAAATGTCTATTAGTATCTTTTCCCCATTTTAAATTAGTTTTTTTTTTGTCTTTTTATTTCAAGTTGTAGGAATATTGTTTTATATATTCTGGATAAAAATCATTAATAAAATACATGGCTTGAAATACTTTTGTTCTGGTTATGTGGCTTGTGTTCTTCCTTTCTTAACAGTATTGTTTGCAGCACAACATTTTTAAATTTTGATATAGCCCATTTTATCTATTTTACTTGGGTCATTTGTATGCTTTTCTAGTTGTGCTTAAGAAAGCTTTACATAACCCAAGAACACAAAGATTTACTCCTATATTTCCTTTTGAGAGTTTCATAGTCCAACTCTTACATACAGTCCATGGCTTATTTTGAGTCAGTTTCATTGTGTATGGTGAAAGGAAAGAAACCCCCTTTATTCTTTGGCACACTGGTATACAGTTGTTCCAGAAACATTTGTTGAAAAGGCTCTTCTTTATTAAATTTTCCTGACATCCATGTCAAAAATCAGCTGAGCAAAATGTATGGGTTTATTTCTAGATTCAAAGTCTCACTCCGTTAATTTTTATGTTAGTATACATGCCAACACCACACTGTCTGGATGTCTCTTAGTCAGTGGTGAGTTCTGCCGTTGGGAAACATGAACCCTACAACTTTGTTCTTTATTTCTTAAGATTGCTTTTGCTATTGTGGGTCCTTTGCAATTCTGCATGAACTTTCAGATAAATTTATCATATTTGGGGAAAAAAGCTATGATGCTTATAGGCATTTTATTAAATTTGAAGAATTAAGGAGTATTGCCACCTTAGCAGTATTGAGTCACCTGATCAATGCACATGGGAAGTTCTTCCATTTATTTGTATCTTATATTTTCTTTAATTTCTTTCAATAATATTTTGTAGTTTTAGTCTACAAATCTTGTACTATTAAATTTGTTCCTATTATTTAATTATTTTCATGATATTACAAATGGAATTGATTTCTTAATTTCATGTTGGAATTCTCAGTATGTATGAATAACATTTATTTTGAATATTTATTTCAAATATTGATCTAAATACAGTACCTGCACATATTATGTAGATTTTCAAAGATTCTGATTTGAAGCCAGTTACATTGTTTTTTTATCTATCCAAATGACATCCACAGATAAGTGACTATTACGCATCTCATTTGCACCTATAGATACTGAAAATGATCACTTTAATGTGGAAAATAAATAGCGAAACCTTCAGAAAACATGTGATGAAATATACTGCTTAAATTATAATAGAAAACAGACCATTTAAAAATGACACAAGGAAACGTTCAATTATATAGGTTACTTACATAATTGGGTAAGCT
This sequence comes from Carollia perspicillata, assembly GCA_004027735.1. Classification (NCBI taxonomy): domain Eukaryota; kingdom Metazoa; phylum Chordata; class Mammalia; order Chiroptera; family Phyllostomidae; genus Carollia; species Carollia perspicillata. The sequence goes on from PVKM010006771.1 coordinate 8,829, forward strand.
GGGCTATATTTATTTTTAATGAAAATTCCAAAAATGTCTTTAGTTGCCTATGTTCTCAATCTTTGTGAGGAAAACTAACCACTCAGCCCCCATCTCATCTTGGAGCAGCCCTGCTCTGAAGTATTTAGCCACATTCAAACCAGAGATCCTATATGCTTCCCTCACTGTAAAAACAACAAACAATCCAAAACATTAAAACATTGAAGAAAATAATGATTAGATATCTGATTTTTTTCTTGATTTACTATCTAACATCTTTGCTGTTTGGTAGGCCTCATCATGCGTTCTTAAATCTGTTAAACTTTTGAATAATACCTGTATTCTGAACATAGAACCTATGAGTTCGGAGGAAACTTAAAGACAGTTTTCATTCTTTCTTTAATAAGATAGAGGATTTCCCCTCCACTTTATGAAGTAGGTAGGCCGTATTTAAGATGTACAAGAACTCTGTTCAGGGAGATGCCCTGTTCTGACCTCTCCTGCCCTACTCTGCTCAGCATCGTCCTGTGTTCCAGTGCATCCCTTTATTATCCCATCATTAGCCAATATCTTCCGCCTCTCTCAAAATCTCTAGTTGCTCTAAATACTCCGTGTCTCTCCCTGCTTCTCTCTCTAATATCTCTTACCTTGAATATGCCTAAAATCATCTCCAAACTTCATCTCCTCCTCAATTATACTCTCAAACCTCTTAAAATTTTCTAGTTACTTATAAATGTACTTGCTTCATTTCTCCTTTATGGCATTTTCTGATATTGGCAAAAAAAAAAATACTAACATTCTTTAAAATGTAAATGCTTTCAAAGTTGTTTTCAGTTTTTTTAGATTCTATTTAAAGCTAATTTTTCTTCTCTTACCTTCCATACTTTACTGCCAAAGTCAAAATCCAAATTAGACCACTTAAATATAAGAATTACTAAAGAAGAAAAATAAGAAAAGAACACATTAGCATTTAATGAATACCAGTAAAGGAAATTGGACTACAGTTCATTATTTTCATTATGGTATATTCATTTAAGACTATGTAAAACTAAAGTCAAAGATGTGAAATGATAGTTGATTCACCTCTTACGCTATAAGACCTAACTTTTCATCATTCCTTTAAAAAATGAAAGCTAATATTAAGAAATATTGAGAGAATATTCCTGAGAAATAAGAATCTAAATTTGCTATGAAAAACTGTCAGTCACTAAACTATGATTAAATATATTAGGTTGAGCACTGTTTTATTAGCTATATTACACGGGAGATGACATATCGAAAATCTTTAACACCGGTTTCCTGTCAGTAGTGAAAAATCTTATGTTAACATAAAATCTTCCTCTCCATTCCAAGAGTTATTTATCACATAGAATAGATTGAAGATGGTGACCAGTTGACCAGTAAAATAGATTGATTTTGACAGAAAACTGCTTGGATAAAAAAATGAATCGGACAAGAAAGAGAATTGCCATCTAGGCAGAAGCCTGGTTGGAGAAACTGAGATTGTTTAGCCAGTTCGGGAGAATGAAGTGTGGAGTCCTGTGTGGATTTTCATGTAACAGTGAGCAGTTTGATCAGTGCACAGAGGTAGACAGCTAGTCGGGCAAATGGGAGTCTGAAGTGCTAAAATCCCTGATATTCATCCGAGGCATAGCCAGCCAATCCCTAAATCCTGGGGCATCCATCCGTCAGTGGAGGGAGTAGCTCCTTCCACTATTAACTTTGTTCAGAGAGGTCTTTTGTGATTTTTCTACTAAGAAAAGTGACCTTATTAATGTGTTTGCTAAGATGTTTGTATTTGTGACCACATGTCCCAAATCATTTATAAGCAACATGATCAAGCTCCAGGTAAAGTTCCACTACTGGAACAGGCTGTTTTTCTTGATATAAACATGTTTTTTTGTCATTCCCATGTTACAGTGATTGTTTGAACCTCAAAACTTCAAAGGCACTTAGACATTCTAAATAAATGTCATATTTTCCCTTCTTCCTCAGAGGGCAGACAGAAGGCCTCAGATTTGAATCCATTCCCTGCGGATTCACACTGATCCTTTTCTTCTCTCCAGTTATAATGGCTGTAGAGTCTGTTTTCTGGCTAAGGCTGATTTGTATGTACATTTGTCGTTGTGCAAAACACCCCTCAGTCCTCAAAGATTTTTCTCCACCGTTCCTTCTTTTTTCTGTGTATTCAGCTGCCACCTCTTTACAAGCTATGTATCATCCCCATTTTTAAAATTATACAAACCTCTTAAATCTTTAAAACGTATTAAGCACAGAAAAAATGTTTTCCCCACTATTCTCATTCCTGGTATCACCTTAATGAACTCTGTCTAACAGAATCACTTGAACAGAGTTACCTAGACTTAGAATCCAGACTTCCTCCTTTCCTATACATTTCTCCACCCATGCCCATCTGCCTCCTGTCCCTCACCCACACCCAGTGGAAACTGCTCTTTCCAAAGTTGCCAAAGTCTTAGGTTTTTTTAATTTTCAAGTAAGTTTAATACCTGTTTCTCAGTCCTCACCTTTTACTGAGTTCTGATGACATTTTAAATTATGATTCCCACTGTGTGCCAGAGATTTCTCACCTCCTACTACCCAGTCTTCGACTTGCTTCATTTCACTTGCGTGATCACTGTCTTCATTCTGTCATCAATATTTTTGTTTCTTGTAGTGTTCTCACCCAATCTCTCCCCTTTTCCCACTTGCCTTCCTCATATTTTATAGAGAAGTTCTTACACTTCTGTGACTACAGTTATTATCTTGTATCTCAGTCTCTAATTAAGCTCCCACCTCAGGGATACCAAGCAGCATATGTGACCGCCATTAGAACATATCCACTAGGATATCCCAGAGGCATCCCCAATGCATATTTAAAAGCAAACTCAGCATGGACAAATCCTATTCAAATCTGCTCTTCCTATTACAATGGCTAAAATGTATTGATCATGTATTTACCAGATACCGTGTCCTTATAAACATGTCAATATCTTTAATTCTTGTACTTAATCTTTGAGTAGTAAGTGTAATAGATACACTTATTATCCTCATTTTCCAAATGAAGGAATTGATGTACAGACAACCCTTGATCAAAGTCACACATCTGATATGTAGGGAGACCTTGATCACCCCCAGGCAGTCTGGTTCCAGAATTCATTCTGACCACTGCATTATTCTGCTTTGCTCAAGTCAGAAAGCTAGTCACATGCCTGATGCTTCACTCTCTTTAAGTAAATCACCAGGCTTACAGAACTCTTTATAGATATCCAATAGTGCTATATATTTTTCTTTTTTTTTTAAACCTGAACATTTTTTTTGTTTTTGCCACTCTAAACATCTTCTGAATCCATTGGTCCCCTTCATTATCATTAACACGAGTCTACTTCCTGCTTTTTGTGTTTCTTACCTAGTTTATTATAACAGCCTCTTAAATCTGATTTTCATATTTTTATTATTTCCCATGTGAATATATATTTTTATCCTGTAGTTAGAGTGAGTTTGAAAAAAAGTATGCCTAATTTACTACACACTTATTAAAAGAGTTTAATTACATTTTGAACAAAATATGAAATCCTTTATAGTATACAATATCAGTCATGATCTGTCCTCATAAGCAGAAAAGCATAATTCAAAATACTATTGAGAAAATGGATTTTACAAATAAAGTTTTTCATTTTTACACCACAGTTTTGCCTCAAGCCATTTAGTTTCCAAGTTTTTTATTTTAAAAGTCTTCTTTATTAACATCAATGTTAGAGAATTACATGTCTCATAATTCAGGTAAATTCATTTTTAAAAAATATAAATTTAAAGTAGAGTTTTGATGTTTACAGATAATATTTAAGTGAACAATAATTTCATAGTGTATTTCCTTGGTGTCTAAGATTAGAATTTTCTCATGATAGTATCTCTGACTGAGTTCTTTAATTAAGGATCTGCTTTAAAAAAAACTTTCTAAAGGTTTAATTGACAAGGAGAGTGTTTTAAATATATTCCTTTTTTTCATTTTCTGGATTCATTCACTTTGAGAATTAATATGAATATTTCAACAATAATAAAAGTGATAAATATAAATTTTGTAGTTAGAACAATGCTTTAATAAAAGCAGTAACAAAATGAGAATTTGGGAGGGTGACAGTAATTGAATTGATGGCAAAATTCTAAGTCACAAGAAACATAGCTAATTGATGATATGGTAAAAATTAGGGCACTTATTTTTAATTGTATCAATATGAGTTATCTATGAAATATAGAATCCTTATTTCAACTTTAAGTGTTGTGTGTGTATGCATTTGTGTTTTTCTTTAGTCAATAAACATGGAAGTAAAATGGAAGCTCTGAGAGAAGAAATATGTTCTGGTTTAATATCCTCTTCACAATACAGATAGAGGTTGATTAACAAATATAAATCATGTTCCTTGTCCCACAGTTCATCCGCAATTATATCTGTTATGAACATAATTTATCAAAAATGTGAAAGGGAATTATATTGCTGAGTGGTTCTGTTTTATGAATCTAGTTAGTCATTAAATGCAGTTTTCAAATGACAAATTATACTGCAATGTTCTGAATACTTTTTAGTAAGAATGGTTCTAAATTCATTTTGATGGTATTATATTTGATATTTAGAATTAATCATTCCATACACATGTTTAGATTTTGATAGTTCTGATTGTGAAATTGTTATAAGTGTATATGGAGATCAGTTGTAAGACTAATCTGTCAATATTTTTTTGCCAAAGAATTAACAACAAGCCTAAAACTGCAGAGATTTTAAAGCTGTGTAGAAGGGATTGTCTGCTTGACTACGACAGTCACCAGACATAAGTTGGCACTTCTTATGGATCCAGTTGTTAACGATCATATTAACCCTGGTATTCTGATTTATAGCGCTACATAGCCTGGAAGTATATGTTCTTTATTACAGGAGATCTCTCTGTCTCAAATTACAGGGCACTACTTTGAAGTATAAGTAGGAAAGTGTCTTGGACTGTTCAAGCTGCTATATAAAAATACCGTAGACTGGGTGATTTATAAACAATAGCAATTTATTTCACAGCAATTTATTTATTTCTGGAGGGTGGGAAGTCTAAAACCAAGTTGCCAGCAGATTTAGTGCCAGGTGAGAGTATACATCCCACTTCATGGAAAACTGTCCTTTCGCTGTGTTTTTCTATATTGGAAGGGTGCAGAAGCCCTTGGGCGGTGGGGGTGGGAGGGCTCTTATATGAGGACACTGATCCTATTCCTGAAGGCTTCACTTCATGACCTAATCACCTCCCAAAGGCCTCACAGACACAGGTGGGGGATTAGGTTTTAACATATGGATTTTTGGAAGAACACAAACATTCATGCCATTGCAAAATGGGCAGTTTTACATGCACACACATATTAGTTTACTCAGGCTGTCATAAAAAAATGCTGTAGACTGAGTGGTTTAAACAATAGGAATTAATTTCTTAGAGTTTTGGAGTCTGGGGAGTCTAGGGTCAGGTTGCCGATATGGTTGAGTTTTGGCATGAGCTCTCTTCCTGGCTTGTAGATGAATGTCCACTCTGTCATCACATGGCAGAGAGAAAGAGCAAGCCCTCTGGTCCCTTTAAAGGACACTACTCCCATTATGAGGCCTTTTCTCAACCTAATTATCTACCAAAGGCTCCATATACAGATGTCATCATATTGGGAATTGGAGCTACAATATAATGAACTTTAGGGGGACACATTTCAATCCATAGCAATGTACAGGGGTATGTGTGTATGTATATAGATGATAGTGGTTACATAGATAATATGATATAATGTAATTAATATAAATAAAATGCAATTTTAAAATTTGGCCCACTTTCATTCTTTTCCCAAGCATCACTAATTTATTATTGAAATTAATTATTCCAGTAGAAGAAGGGGAAAATGCATCTTTTCAGACTTATTTCTTCAAAATTTAAGGACAGATGTTTTTAGAAAACTGATTTGTCCTTGTTGTCCTGACTCCTGAAACTTAAGTCTGTGGTAGTAGACATTTGGGCCTAATCTAAGCCTCCTCGCTCTGCTTGTTTCACAACTGCAGAAAAAATGCAGAGATAAGCCATGCATGTGGGTGGACGTGTGGTAATTTTCTTTGCTTCAAGTCCATTTGAATTATGGCACTTTGTTTAAAATGCCCTTTAGATTGCTTCAAAAATAGAAGCATTTTTCATGATTACTAGGGGGATAGTAAGAACTGGGAAAAAGGAAAATCTTGTCCACATTGATTTCCCTTGGAATAAAGGGTGCTTGAGCTTGAAAAATAAATTAAGAAAGCAGTTTTTCTGTGCTGGGATCAGATTAACTTCATGTTCAAGCTACAGTCCTTTCTTAACTGTCTCCAGAAATGTTTTATAAAAATGTAGTCACATGGAAGAGGTGACTTTATATGAATTATTTCCCTTACATCTCAACTTTTAATTGTTTTCTCTTTTGAAGTACTTTACACTTCAGTCCCAGCCCTAATTTATTTCAGAAATGAAAACTAGCTGAAAGTTTATTCAGAGCAGTGAACACGCTCTCTCATAGATAATTTGAAATGTGAATAACGAGCTGCTGTCATACACATTCATGACTTCAGTAGACAGTCTGAATCCCTGTTACAGGGTACATATGTTGGCTGCTTGACTGCTGTTCTCCTAGCAGATTTCTAGGTGGCCTATCGCTCAGTGAAGTCAGATTCTTTTGTTCCTAATGTGGGTCACATGTATATTAAGCAGGCTTGTTAAAGCTCAGAGTGCAGTGACGACTGCCAACCTTGCTAAGTACAGATTTCATTTTCATTATCAGTAGGTGAACTGCTCTATGGGTCTCTTATTAAGGTCAGTCTGATTCAACAGCCAGCAACTTCCTTGAAATCAGTCTGTTCTCTCTCTCTCTCTCTCTCTTGCCCTCTCTCTCTCCCTCTCTCTAATTTCTATTGTCTGTTAACCAGGTAAATGCTGCAAACAGACTTTTGTCTAGGGGAAGATACCAGAACTGAATCCTAATTTTCATATGTATTTTCCATATATTTTCAAATAAAAACTATGCTGCTAATAATCATTTTGAGATTTTCTGGATTATCTAGGGTTTTTTTTAAATAGACAATTCTTAATAATTCAGACACGCAAAATGAAATAGCAAGTGGATATTTTCAAAATCAATTTTATGTCCATTTACAATACATCACATCTGATTTGATATCCTATGTAGATGTAACTGTAGTCTATAGTCATTTGGTATTGAAGACACTCTTCTATGTCTAAAGTTCTCTTTTTGGAGATTAAGTTTTAATACTGGGGAGGGGAAACTCAGTGTTTGGAAAGTCTCAGGGCAATAGAGCAGAAAAAAAAAAAAGGAACACACAAAGTTAAGGACAGTGCTCACTGCAGGGTCCATTATGGTAATTTCTATGATGTAAAAATAGAATTCAAGTTTTTGTTTGACTTTCACTTGGTTTCCCTTTCTTCATGCCAACCAAAGAGAAGAAATTCAGCTCTTCAGTGAATGAAGCAAATTCTCATGAAGAAAGAGGAATTCTTTGAAAGGACAGAAGGAACAAATAAAGAAAAATTTTCACTTAGTTTTGTCACTTAAATTGAAATAGTTGGTAACTGTGTGGTACTTTTGGTAACAGACAGAAATATGTATTCTTTTTCATCCAACCAGCAGTACTCTGATAGCTATAAATATCTCAACACATAGTGGACACTAAGCCTTTTTAATTACTAAGGGTCTCAGTTCAACCTTGTCTGAGTGGCAAGGAGAACTCTTAGTGGTCTTGGGACATTTCACAGTTAGAGTCTATATTATACTACAATACTTTTTTTCTTAAGTAGTTTTGAAAAACTGTAGTACTTTAACCTAAATTTTACTTCCTTTCATTTTACCAGACAATGCACATATTTTTTAAGCACTTCTTTAAAAAAGAGGATTCTTAGGTGTATGGAAAGGAAGAACTAGAGAAGCCACATGAATTTAGTAGTAAACCATGCATGTCTCAGAGTAAGAGAAAACAGGAGTCAACTCCCTCATTAATTCATTGTAATCTTTGGAATACAGGTTACATAAAATCACTTCCTAATGCTGAAAGTAGAAAAAACATATAATACTGTGGTAAACACAAATTACAGTAATTTTACTAATACTCAATTTTAGCTTCAATTTTAGCCACCACTGGCAGTGATGGTTTTTGATATGGTTTGTTCTCAAGCTTACAATTTGTTGGAAGTATAACATTTTATAAATGTGATGCAGTGGAAAGAGGTTAATATATCAGAGCTATTTAAATTGGGATGTGTATTCTGCCAGGTTTTGGCTGAAAGAAAAAAAGAATGCCATTTTAGGAGGAGTAAAATGTTTCATTTTTCCTAAAAAAAGACATAAATGCAGTGAAAAAGTTATACTTAATTCTACCTTTAAATGTAGTCAGCATCTCTGTGCTTCGGAAACTACATTCATTTTATATGATTATAGTCATAAAACTAAGTAACCTGCATAAATACAGATTAGTTTTAATAATATTTAAGAGAAGTTCTCCTGAGAATAGCATCAGCCTCTTCAGTAAATTTTGGAGATTCCCACGTTCTTGAGTTTTTCATAGGAAATATTATGGTAATATAAGTAACATATTTATAATTTATTAATGATTTTTAGTAATACCAACAATCAAACCTCTCTGGTTATGCCTTCATTTTCCTAGATGTCATTTCAGGGTGTCCTTTTCTGTATCTGTATAATTGGAAAGGTAACTTATTCAGTAGTCCCATATTTACTACATACATCCTGTAGTTCAGGGATTATCGTTTGGGGGTGTTTTTTTTTGTTCTCTACCAACTTGCTCCTTTTTAGATTGCAGAGAAGTTCTTTGAGAAACATGAGCATTTTAAAATTAGAGTTTTAAAGGGATAATTTAAAGGGTGAAATCTGATAGACTATTCATGTTAGGAAAACATACAGTCAAAGGATATCACTGACCTCCGATTAACCACTGAGTGCTGGAACCACAGGAGGGATTCTGTCACACTGCAGAGATGTCCCCGGAGTGGTGATGCCAAGTGCTCAGTAGAATTTGGAGACTTTCCTTTTTTCTCTTCTCTGAAAGAAACAAGTTCTTATAGAATAATTTGTGGAAGAATGGACAAATTCAATTTGTTCCCTGGATAACTTTGTTCACTTGATACTTACCATTGACTTAGAGTTTAAATGTATCCTTATATTAATAGAAGTGATGAAGAGTTCATAATTATATTATTAAATTTATAAGATATTAACAGCTCTGAGAAATATTATAACAATGAAACAATACTGTATAATGTAAGGAAAAGCAATATTTTTTAAAACTTTGTAAAATTTTTTCTTTAATTAAAATTATTTCTACATTAATTTTATTCTGAATTCTTTCCTTTTTCCCTTTCTTAGCATCTGAAAAATCCCTCTGTGGTTGATTTAAAAAGTCCAAGGAAGGCTGAGAAAGGGACATTAAAAACATTTAAATAAAAGCCCACTGACCATTGGAAAGTATTAGGATACATGAAACATAGCTGATCAATACTCTTCAAAAGTATTAAGTTCACGAAAGATTGGAAAGATTGAGGATCTGTTATTGTTTGATTTTTTAAATTTGAAACACATCATTCAGCAGCTTCGGTCTCTCTAGGTTTTCAACTATTTCTTCACAACTGTCCCTTTTAATTTATTTGAAGTACTATTTTTTAAATAAAGGTTCATCTGTCAAAAAAAAATAAAAGAAACACATCATTCACTTTTTTCAATATACCTACCATGTGCCGTCCTTTTTTATGGGGATATATTTCATTTATTAATAAATTGTTCAGAATGTTTGCAGTTTTGTTCATAAGTATATTTGTATGTTATTTTCTTTTCTCATATCAGCCCCATTTAGTATTGAAAGCATTCCTTCCTTTTTTCTGAAAGGGCTTATATAGTATTGATATTACATCTTTTATAAATATTACATAGAACTCACCCATGAAACTGGTAGAATTTTTCTATGTGAAAGGAATTCTGAATACTAATACAATTTCTTTAGAAATGTAAGGCTATTCGGATTTCCTGTTTTCTTGGGGTCAACTTTGAAGAAGACTTGAATGTCTCAAATCTTTAAATTTGTGGTGATAGATTTTGAGTGTGACATTTTTAAAAACTTTTATTTTGTGAACACAAATATTATAGTATGGGTACTATAGTAGATGGCCGTATATCCCAATTTGCCTGGGGTAGTCCTGGTTTTGTGTGTTATCCTGAAATGTACGTTAACAGCACCTGCTTTGACTCTAGAAACTCTCCTGCCTTAGATTCTAAAATACGTGCTTAGCTTAATTATTAGATTTATTAATCTTCATGCTAATTTATACAATGGGAAATGCTGACAACACAGTTGAAGTCAAGACAAAAAAAAACTTTAACAACTCTTCAAATACAAATAGTAAATTTTCTGCTCACATTTACTTTCCCAGTCTTTCAATATCCATGTGAAATTGTATGACTAAAGATAAAATGTTCATCTAAAGTTCCCAATGAAGACTACTTTGGAGATACATTAAAGATTAAAAGATATATGTGTGTGTATTATATGTATACACACACACACACACACACACACACATATATATATATATATTCCAAAAGAACAATTTGTTTATAAAAAAACTTAGTGCTTCTGCCATTTTTTGTTTCACCTCTTCCACATGGGCAAAACGTTTCCATTTGAAGACTTTTTTCATCCAGGGAAACAAAAATAAAAAAAGTTGCTGGGGTGAGATTGGGTGAATGGAGAGGATGAGGCCTGGGGGTCATGCTGTTTTTGGTTAAAAGCTGCTGAACAGTCAGCATGGTGTGGGCAGGTGCACTTATAAATCACCCATCATGAAAGGGGCAAACACGTTATCTTCGAAAAAAATCCACTGAGGCCGAACACAGTCTCTCACAACAATGTCAGCTGATGTAACACGGATATACAGATGGGTTCCTAGAACACTCACCCAGAGGGGGACACCTACCCTAAAAAGGGCAGGCCCTCCAGACTATAATTTCATTTTGTGGGGTTTCCCTTAGTGTGTGTGTGTGTGTGTGTGTGTGTGTGTGTGTGTGTGTGTATCACACACATTGGATGACGTGTGTTGTAGCTGCAGTCAATATAACCATTGATTATTAAAAACAGCCATCATGGGAGCAATTCAGATGTACAAAAATATCAGTCACCTAACAAATTATTGTAAAGCTCTAAATAATGAGAAATGCATTGTACAATACATTTCCTCCCATGTGTAACTACCGTATTCCTTTGGGATGGCTCTCAGATTGCTTTCTTTTACAGAGCTGCAATGCATATCTTTGAATTCAAATTCTTATTATGACAGCTAGTTAACTAAGTCTGTTGGCCCCTCAAGGATGCTATGAACATTAAGTTCATAAGATATTTTGATATCCTTAGGAGTAATACATGTAAATAATATGCATTTTGGGAATCAAAATTATTTACCTTGGAAATTTTGACTGCTAGATTGTTTGTATAATGTCAGTAAGATAATTCAGGTATGACTGGGGAATGAGATCTTTGAAGTGCATGTTAACATTTTATGTTATCTTGGAAAATGCACTCCCAAAGCTTAACCTGGATGAACTATTGTACATTATGTTGCTGACCTCTCCAACTAAAACCAGTCATAAATATGAAATTGCAAAATTTATCTAACTTCTTCAACCTCTAATTTCTCTCCTGTTTTCCTCTCCTGACAGACACTAATCACCATTTGAGTCGTATTGGATTTTCGTAATTGCTCCTGTTCAGGGTAAGTCACAAAGATCAAAGTCCCAAAGCACATTTCTATGAATCATAGATTTTACCTATCACCAAACTTTATTATCAATAATAATGTGAAAGGTGCCAGAAAGAACAAGGCAGAGACATTGCATTTCTTTTTGAAGTAGGTTGAACTATTCCTCTCACTTACTTTAAAGCTTTGATTATAGTAACAGATGTGTTGTCCCAATGTATAAAGAAATATTGTTCTCCAAGGAAGCTATTTCCATTTTAAGGTCCTCAGTTTTATACTGTTAATTGCCCAGAAAGAAGAGCCCTAAGTGATTACTTCCCGTGTTTTATAAATTCCAGTTAATATATGAGCCAAATGGTTTTTGTTTTTGTTTTATTTTTTGCTTTGTTTCTATTTTTATTTTTCAATAATAAATGAAGAAACACTAGATTTTCCCCTTAAAATGCAGCTTTAAAGCATGAACTTTCCATTGTATTTCTATAGTAAAAAGCATCAGCTTTTTTACGAAGAGTTACTTCTTAGACTCTATTTTGTGCATGTTGGGCTACTTGATGTTGTCTCACATGTCAAAACAGAACTGTGATTCTGCTCATTTTTAAAAAATACTTTTCCTCTGTTTTTTCAACTTGGACAATTTCTATTTATCTGCCTGCAATTAATTTCACTGATCATTTTGTTTTCCTCCCACATGCTATTAAGCCTGCCAAGTGAGTTTTTCATTTGAAGCACTGTAATATTCCTTTCTAGAAATTCAACATAATTATTTTTATAATTACCTGATCAATGCTAAGATTTAAAATGTATTCAGTTATTTGGACCATAGTTTTATATAATGGCATTGACTATACTTACAGTAGCTAATACAAACGTCTTGTCTGTTAGTTCTGATATTGAAGTCATTTCTGGGGTTGTGTTCTATAGACAGCCTTTGATGGAGAACTCTGGTTCTCAGTTATCTGTGTCTTTGTGTATTTACAAACTTTGATTTTATTCAGCTGTTTGGTGATCATAGGACACTGATTTTCTTATCTGTCTTTTAAAAGTGTTTACTTTTGTTCAAAAAGGCTACTGAATTATGAACTTGTCTTGTGTGTGTGTGTGTGTGTGTGTGTGTGTGTGTAGATAGGTTCAGATAAGCCTGAATCAGTTTTGCACTTAGTTATTGATGAGTTCCTTAATTCTGGGACACAGTCTTTCTCCTAGGCATGCGATTTTGGAATTTTAAATGAAAGCTCAATGTGTACTTTGTTTCTCTAACTTGTGAGAATCTGGCTCCAAACTCTTTTCCTCCTGTGTTAGGAAACAGCAGAAATAACACCTCAGCTCTTTAAACTTTTTACCGCTTGCTTGCTGTTGGAATACTGGGAGTCTCCTCTAAACAAGCCAATTCACTGGGCATTCAAGGTTATGCGGGTTTTATATTTACATATCAGGCATAATCCTGTGTGGTTGCTCATATTCCAGGACTTTCTCAGTTTATAACTGCTTTGGGGTCTGCCAACTTTGTTATCTGACATATCAAACCAATAAGGTCATCTTCCTTTTATATTTCTAAGTGCTGTGTACTTCACAAACAGGGGGAAAGGCGATAGAAAGCTTATTGAATCCAGTCAAGCTTCTCCTTTATCTTGGGTTTTCTCCGGTTGTTTTAAATAGTTGGATTTAACATATTTTAACCTAGAACTTATAATTAGCAAGCCTGACATAATAGACAAAAAGCAGACATGTTAACTAACATTAAAAGCATATGTATGGTGCTCAAATACATTATTAATACATTTAATTAATGTTGAATATTTTATGGAATTAATCAATGTACAGCACCATAAATAAAGCTTAAAAATTTCAAGGAACTTTCAGAGTTTGTTCTTTGATGAGAGAAAAATGAAACTTAAAATAATATTTACAATTCAAGGAAAATCATTAGTTCGTTGGAAATTAGTCAAGATTTGAATCCAAAATCAAAGATGAATTTTAGAAATTACCAAATATTCCTAACTGAATGATTATAAATGGAAATCAAACCTTATGAGCTAAAAATAGACCTGTATTTAAATGCATATATTAAAAAGGTGTAACATGCAATGACTTTAATTTATGTCTGAAAACATAGAGGAAGGTAGAACTAATTAATCTCATAAAGTAAAAGGAAATGCATACTACCAATATGAGCATAAATTCATGAAATTTAAAATAAATTTAATTTAGATAGACTCAACCAAGCAGAAAGATAGTTACCTGAAATAGGTAATAAAATATGTGTTGTGCTTAGTTATGAGGTCCTTTTGACAAAAGTGTTTGGAAAGGAAAGATAAGAGAGAGAGACAGTGAAAGCAAAATCTGGAATATAAATATCAAACATCTAGGAAAACATATCTCACTATGACTAAAATAGAAATAAAAAATGAAGTAATCCAATATTTAGTAAATAAATTGAATTTATAGCAAAAAGTTTCTTAAAATATTCTAGACCCATAAACCTTAACTCATTAATTTTAACAAAACAAAATAAAATAGAATTATTACAAAATTCTTTAAGAACATTGCCCATCTTTTTTACTAAATTTATTGGTGTGATACTGGTTCATAAAATTATACAGGTTTCAAGTGCACAATTCTTTGGTATATCATCTCTATATTGTATTGTGTGCTTACCACCCAAACTCAAGGCTCCTTCCATTACCATTAATCCCCTTTTTACCTCTTCTGTCTACCCATACCCCTCTTTTCCTCTGGCAATCACCATACTGTTTTGTCTGCTTTATTTATTTTTTGTGTAATCCCTTCCCATTTTTCAGCCAGTCTCCCAACCCCACTTTCTTCTGACAGTTGTCAGTCTGTGTCTGTTCTCTGTTTTGTTCCGTGTTTTTCCCCATGTTTTGTTGTGCGTCTGTTTCTTTTTTGTTAATTTATATTGTTCATTTGATTCCACATATAAGTGAAATAATATTTATCTTTCCCTGACTGGCTTATTTCACTTAGCATAATATTCCCCAGGTCCATCCATGCTGTAGTAAAAGATAAGAGTTCCTTCTTTTTTATGACCAAGTATTATTCAATTTTGTAAATGTACCACAGCTTTTTATCCACTCATCTACCGATGGGCACTTGGGCTGCTTTCAAATCTTGTAATGAACATAAGGATGCATGTATTCTTTAGTTTTTCTGGTTTCTTCAGATACATTCCCAAAAGTGAAATCACTGGGTTACAAAGCAGTTCCACATTTTATTTTTTGATAACACTACATACTGTTTTCCACTGGCTGCACCAATCTGCATTCCCACAACAGTGCATGAGGGTGCGCTTTCCCCCACATCCTCACCAACACTTGTTTACTGATTTACTAATGATAGCCATAATGATAGGCAGAAGGTGACAGCTCATTGTGGTTTTAATTTTCATGTCTCTGATGATTAGCAACATTGAGCATCTTTTCACATGTCTATTGGGCATCCATATGTCCTCTTTCGAAAATGGTTAGGAGCACTCCACTGACAGAGGATACAGGAAAGTCATTAATAGAAATGTGGAACCAAAGCTACAACTCATTTTGATTGGCTATAGCTTAAGTAATTGCCTTATTTGGGAAAGACCAGTTGGCTGTTTATGATTGTCTTAGGTTTCCATTTCTTAACCATGAGATATGTATTTACAGGCTTAGGTTTTGGTTTGCTGATATAGGCTGCTAAGGCATTAGAACCACCTCAGTGTAATGGCTTCCTTGTTTAATTAAATTAATGTTATTTAATATCAGCGTTATTTATGATCACCCCTATTGGAACCAACACAAGCTTCCAAAAAGAGAAGATAGATGAATAAATTACAGTGTTTTCATGTGATGACACAAACTATGCATAAAATTTAGAAAAAACAATGATTATTAACAAAATGAGAAAAATTATATGTAAAATTTTATGTTTTAAAATTTTCATTGATGTGAAACCTGTGCAGTTGCACAAGGCCACACTTGGTGTAATGTTCTGCTATCACCACCTTGAAGTTTTTGGTGAGTTTTGCACCAGTGCCCCAGCCTTTCCATTTGACAATGGCTCTTTTGAATTATGTAGCCATTGCTGAAGGTCAAGAGAAGAAGGTCACACTGATATATGCATTTAAGTCAGGATAGCAGTTATCTGAGATGAAAAGTGTTGGTGTTATTGGGAGACGGTCCCAATGTAAATATGAAAATATTCTTCATTAGATCTGGTTGCTGGTTAGATGAATAGGCTTATGTCATGAAACTTTACTGAGCATTTTTTATGTATGAATGTTATACTTCAATTAAAATGTTTTAGAAAAGATTCACTGATGGTGATGTTTTTCATGATTTTATTAGAACCTAGGTATCTTAAAATTCTTTTTGAAAAACATTAGTTATGAGGTCCAGAACTTGGGAATGAACAAGCCTGTTTCATTTTCTGTCTCAAAACAAAGTCAGTGAAAACCTGATTCCATTACATTATCTGTAACTTTCACTAAAATATTTTTTTGTGGACTGGTTAGTTGTAATTCCTCTAACTTTGAAAGCCATTCTATTAACTACTCGGCACATTGACTTGTTAAAATACTTGGGAATTAGTAAAAGGAGTGGGTGGGATTTTTATATTTGATTCCTTTGCCTTTATAATATGCATTTTCTAAAATTATGTGAGATTCAGGTTAACTCAGAAGAAATTCAAAATTCAGAGTGTTCAAAATTCAGAGGAAGCAAAATAGCATTCTGTTTCATCTAGGCACAGCAATTGCACCTAATGCCCTAATTATACCTTGTCATGGGGCTTGGCGGGGCGCTGCTCTGTGTGTTTCCTTGAGAATTTGCATGTCATTTGGGGAAATCTTAAATGAGAGATGATTGTCACAAAGATTTTTTAATAAATGATTTTTCTACCGAAGGGCCCCATATTATACTCTATGTTTTAAACCTATGGTTTTGTGTGGCATATTGTGAATTTATTTTTTAGAAGTAATTGCAGCTGAGGAAGAAAACCTTGAAGGACAAATCAATAAAACTAGATAAAGTTAAATCAATGACGAGATAGATACTGGTCATTTTAAACTCTTTATCAGTCTATTATTACTACGTACATCAAATATTAACACCTAAAAGGGTCTTTTATTCCTACCAACCTTTACAAATGTATCTTCTTTCATATGTATATAGATATTCTCTGTAACTATCAGGTACAACCATGTTGATCAAATCATAGCTTATTTTATGAATAATTTTCCAGAAATAGTAGATTTCATTTTCTTTGAAACAATGAGAAAGTAAATAAAATTAAGGAATGTATGCTGATGTTTTTTAAGGTCAACTTTTTTATTTTTTAAGTTAAATTTATATTTATTTCCAGTAGATCTTTTTGCTCAATTCCTCTACCACCTAAACTTCCCCCGGCTTAGCTGTCAGCCTGCTCTCTCTCTATGAGTCTGTCTCTATTTTGCTTGTTAGTTCAGATTGTTCATTAGATTCCACATAGGAGTGAAATCATATGGTATTTGTCTTTCTTTAACTGGCTTATTTCACTTAGCATAATGTTTTCCAGATCAATGGAAAAAATACAATAAAAATAAAAAAATTGTATTTATTGGGGTGACATTGGTTAATAAAATTACATAGGTCTCCAATGTGCAGTTGTATGATGTATCATTTGTGTATTGCATTAAGGTTCCACTCTTGAACATAATGGTCTCCTCTGTGCAAGAAAACTATTGACATAGTGATCATATTTATCGCTGAAGATTATTCATAAATTTGAAACTGCTGCCAGTGTTGGTAGAAACTGACAGTCTTTGAAATACTGCTTTTTCTTCTCGCAGTCAGCCTGTAACCACAGATCAAAAATATCCACTTTATCTCTGATTGCAGTACCCAGGACTATATAGTTAAGGTTCTGATTTCCCAGCAGGGCTACATTATTGGAAGTTGTGCTTCAGGGTGTCCTTTCTTCTGTCTTTTTTTCTTTTTTCTTAAGCATATTACTTTTGGTTCACCCACTCAGCTTACAATAAAAAACAAAACAAAACAAAACAAAAAACCATCTGCTTTCCCAGTCCTCATGGTTCCCTGTATCATGTTTAGGCAATGGTGACCATCAGATTTCAGAATCCTTTGGTGGACCCTTGCAGCCCCATTGCCCTGCCTACCCTTGGAGCAAAGAACACAATTAACTGGATCATAGTAGTATACAGTATCGTTATTAAACTTTCTTTTCCCTGAAAGGATGCTTTTCCACTTCCCAGAAGAGGAGGAAATAGAAACAATGGGGACTGTTGAATAGCACTTGCCAAGTAGTACATACCAAGTTAGGGAATTAGCTGTAATTTAAATAAAATATATCTAGATCTAACAGAAAAAAGTGCATCAAGAAAACAATGATGACTTCAGAAGCTCTGGGTTAGAGACGAATGAGCAGAGTTGAGGACAGATGATTCTTCCTTGGTCAAATCCAAGAGTTTGTGTGTGTGTGTGTGTAAGAGAGAGATCCAAACACTGTGTTAGGCCTGTACAGAAAGATCTAACTTTGGGAAACTGTTTGAGAGAACCAAGAGCATCATTCAAGAAAGAGCTAATCTATCAATTGGCCAACTTGAAGCTCTTAGAGAAGGAATGGAAACATTCTTTGCAAGAGAAGAAGAGACTAAGAATTCGGGAAAGAGGATGGTTCCTGCTGTGTGCTTCCCAGACAGAAGAATTATTAAAACATTCTTGAAATCATGAGCTACAGAGATTTTTATTTCTCTTCCACCTGCAACCATGAAAGGCCCACGGCACATTGGGATCTCTGTACATGCTTACCTATGTATAAAATCTTTTGTTCACTTTTTATGGTAGGCTAGGGAAGAATTAGTAGAAACAGAAAGAAAATAACTAGATTTAACTAAGGAAAAATGTATATTATGGGTTTTTGTAATGACTTTTCTGAGATACCAAAATTTCTTGTAACTATGCTTTTATTCCCCACTTTTAATCTCAGAGTCAAACTTTCTTGTATCTACTGAAAAGTGATATTAAATAAGAGTTGGGCAAATTTATATATCAATACTGGATCTCTGTGGGTATGAAATCTGACTATAGCATCTTTTCTAAAATAAATAATCATTGTCTCACCTTCTACGAGCCTGAGATTGTAATAGATTCAAGGTGGGCATATGCAGGAAATTGTAAATTTTGAACGTTTCTAATTTAGTTGAAGATTGAACAGGTCATTCCAACATTTGTCTTTGTGTAAGCTCTGCCTCCGGAGCAGCTTCTTTTCTGTTGTTCAGGCAAAACTTTCCTCTGCAAAAATGTATTTGGTAACATCCTTCTTGTAGAGAATCAGTATATAATCGTGCCCATTAGAATGAATGATAAAAATTATTCTTTTAATTCAACATGAAGTCTTGCAAACGAAATCTCTCTTTTAATACAGATTGAGATTATTTTCCATGTCTCACTTGTGCATTCTGCTGCTCCTCCTAGCTTACCCCCCTGTATGTCTTGTGGGCCACTGGTGAGCTAAAAGGAAATTGACTGTGGTTTTTTAAAAAAGTCTTGTTTTATGGGATAGCCTATCTTACTCAGATGGAAAATGTATGAAATCATATTTGGAACAAAAGTAACTTGCTGCATACCGACTGAAGTTTGAAAAATATTGCTTCAGTAGTTTGCAGAAACCACAAAAATACCTGCAGCATGAAATATTGAAATAATTATAGTCATTTCAAAAGTAATGAATTTCTTATTGATTACAGTAATGGATTGAGGTGAGGGCATTTTCTTTGTATTCTAAGAAGTTTTAGCATATAATGAAGTATAATACTAAGAGATGGTCATGTAGGAAAACAATTTCTCACTGTAAAAGTCAAGCTGTATTATTAAAATCATATAAGATACCGAAAGAGCTTCTCTTCCAGTAATACAATTGTTAATCAATTTCTGGTAAGAGGGTGGATTGATATTAGTTGTTCCAGTTCTTTTTACCACTTTTTTCCTAGATGGTTTTAAGCACTTTGAATTCATTTTCTCTTTTTTAAAAAGCCATCTGAGTAGATTGGCTTTTCCTTTCGGAAAAGAACAGAACAGATCTGTGGGCTGCTTAGGCAATTCCATGCCAGAGAACTTCCTGTATTATTTTTTTATTCCCTGGGGAACAGAGCCTTTCTTTACCTCATGTCTCCTAAAATGACTATACGTGCTGTTATATTTTAATAAAACACTTAGATTGAGCTCGTGAACCCTTCTAATTGCTTTCCGATTGGGTCTTTAAGGGAAGCTTATGAGCAGAATTGGAATGCAAATTTACAACTAAGGTTTTATGCCTTTAGCCCTCCCCTTTCTGCTATACTTATTCCACTGAACCACCCCCACGGAGGAAGCCGCTTCACCTCCCAGTTGCCTCTGCCTTCCTGATCTCTCTTTGCCCAATTGGAAGCATGTTCTTAGCGAACCATTCAAAATTCAAGCAATGTTAAGCAGTACCCGTTAACTGAAAATACCATTGTTATGAAATAAGTAAGATTTCTTCTCAGGTCTTTCTTTGTGAATAATGGATGAAACTAATCAACACATTAGGTATGAATGACACATGTAGTAGAGTTTAAAATATCAATTATTGAAGGATATTTGTATTTCAACAATGACATCACCTAGTGCCCAAGATTAATTTGACCAAGTATGCATTTAAGGTTCTAGTAAACAGTTGGGTTGTTATGTGTAAGAAAAAGCAAAACGTAAGTGAAATCCCCAAAACTGTGGCTTTAAATTAGGGAAGACTTAGTGATGTTCATGGTTAATATCTACATTATATATCTGAACTGAAAAGCTTATGCAAGTTTAAATAAGATTTGGTACAGAGTATTATTGGCAACCTAGTAGTTCTGACCGATCCCTTCATAGTTGTATGAAGGTAGTGTAAGTAAAAGCGGAGTCTGGTCACTTTATTTATTTATTTTTTTGAGGCAAGAGTATGTCTCTGAGAGAAGTAACAAAAAGAAACCAGAATATATAACAGAATAGTCTAACTTTTTTTGGGGGGGTTGGAATGTTAAACATTCATTTATTCATAAACTCATTCACATAAAGAACAACAACAAAAAGATTACTCCTTGCAAGGCTCTGCATTGGATACTCAAAAGGAATCCTGTTCCTGCCGTCAAGGAGTATATTATCTAACAAGAGGCACATACATTACGGAAAGGTTACAGAGTCAGTGCAGTTGAGAGTGGTGCTATGATGGTTAAATGCACAGTGCTGTAATGGCAGAATGTCAGTATGAGCCATGGAGAATTCCTCAGGTTATATTACTGCTGAGGCTGACATCAGGTTTGTCTAGGAAAAGGCAGCTGAAGTGCAGAGTATCCGTGCAGGCTGTACTGTCTGTGGCTGGGCAGTAGTTTGTGGATAGAAAGGTGACAAAATATCATGATTGCAAACCTCCAAATTGAATTGGCTCATAAGGATTATCAGTAAAATAACTATTTTAAAAATTGCTCCTCATCATTTCTATTTTTAAATTTAGAATAATTTCTTTTTTTCTTTTTCTTGGGTTTATTGGGGTGACACTGGTTGACAAAATTATACCGGTTTCAGGTGCAAAATTTTACAATACGACATCTGTACACTGTATTGTACATTCACCATCCTGAGTGAGGTTTCTGTCCATCATCATTTATTCCACCTAGAGACGCCTTAAGTCTACATTAATTAATTAATTAATTAATTAATTAATTAATTCTATATGCTCACTAACTTATTTTCTTCTCGAATTTCTTTAATGTGAGTCTTCTGGAATTATTATCTCATACAAATCTATCATTGTTTTTAGCTGTAGACTACAATAATTTAAGGTAATTAAAACGAGACCTTTCAGCCCTGCCTTGTTCTGTGTGCTGTTGCCTTCCGCCCATTCAGCCTACGGTAGCCACCGAGAGAAAGCATGTGCGACCAGGAAGGCAGGCATGACTTGCTTTAGGTTTCAAATTACCATTTCTTTTATATTTTATTTATTTTTCAATGAAATTTATTACAGCGATGTTGGTTAATAAGACTATATAGGTTTCCAGTGTACATTTCTATGATACACGGTCTGTATATTGCATCGTGCACCCACCACCCCAAGTCAAATCATCTTCTGTCAGCATATGTTTGACCCCCTTGACCTTTTACTACCCCCACCCCCTTCCCTCTAGTAACCTCCATGCTGTTGTCTGTGTCTATGAATTTCTGTTTGTTTGTTTTTCTTATTTGTTCTTTTTTAGCTTTCAGTTTTATATCCCACATCCTTTAAATTTTTCTGTCTGACTGAATTGCTTTTAATTGATATTTTAACCATAACAGAAAGAATGTAATTTAAATTTGTTATTTTTATCTGCAAGAGCTAGACACTTTAGAGAAAAAATGTATTAAACGTATATATTAATTAATATTAATGACAAGGAGTATACATTATATATGATGCTTCTATATATTGTGCTTTATGTCTATATATAATCACACATACATCAATGTACATATTAATACATTTTATTATATATGTTCCTATTACATTATGAATGTATATTTTTGTGTGTATATGTGTGTATATAAGTAGATGTAGCATATTTCTGACAACAGATAAAAGAAAAAGCTGTGAGGCTATCTGTATGACTTAGCTTTGTCCTATTTTAATAGGTGTCTATTTCTATCACTTTGAAATTCTTTTTCTACTTTTCTGTGCTATGCAGTCAAAGTGGTGCTGACTTCTATTTCTCCTTTTGATGAAATTACATCTTAGAACCATTTTTCTACTTCTACCTGGTAAAGTCTGGCCCTGAGAAGCACTGTAATGTGTAACCTTTATTCAACACAATATACACCTGTGGGTTTTCTGCCGCACATCCTTTCCTCATCCCTCTCCCTTTTGCACTTGTGTAGGCCTGTCTTTCCCCCTGGACCTCTTCCCACCCGACAGATAGACAGCCTGCTGCGGTTACTGTTCAGAGCCCAGCAACACGCTTCGCCTCTGCTCTTGAGGCACAGACAGCAGCTCAGCAAGGCCCTGGGAAGCGAACTCTGTGGTGGATTTGCCTGCAAAGTGCTCTTCTCGTCTCAGCCCCGAGAGATGCATTTTTATAATTTTCTTATCTGTTAGCAAGCACTTTTACCAAAAGGAAAGTTAATTATGGGGTTTGCAAAAATATTTTGCCAAAGCGTTTCTACTAACATTTCCACTTCAAAACTGCTGTAAGCTTTCATAGACTCCCAACAGCTTTACTGAAAGAAGCTGCAAGGATTTTCATTTTGACATTAATCTTATTTTAGCCTCAGATGCTCTCAATTAGCAGCTGTCTTTGTTTCTTGAGAAATGCTTTTGATTAGCAGATTTTTGTTTACATGGTTGCTCAGACCACAGTGAGACAGAACGGCTAATTTGCTCTCCAACTGCTTCTCTCTTGTGTTAAAGATGGCTTGAGTGTTACAGAGAATTGTCTCTGTTTAATTAGTTACAAATAAAATATGCTAAAAGTTTTGGCAAATAGAGATTATTTTCTTGCACAGCTCTTACCTTACACCTACCTTCCTTTAAGCTTAAATTCAGTCACTCCTTCTTAAACTTCATGATAAATAGTTCAATGCAACCAATGGATGTAATTATCTGTGCACAAGAAATGTCTGTAATGGTGAATGCACTTCTATATAATGAAAGTTGATTTTAACGGAATTTTTGTATATATTTTTGATAGGTATGAGGATTGATGTTTTGAAAATCAATCTGTCTTAAAGACCTTCTGTGATGAGCATATTTACTTAAATTACCGTAGGAAATTGTCCTCTCTTTCAGTGTCACTGTGCCTTCAACAAACGAAAAGAGAAATTGCTTGTTTTGATATTTGCCCAGTGAAGTGTCTTAGTCATCCTTTAAATCTTTGAGAACGGTACTTTAAATTGAAACTTCCAATTGAAAAGAACTCCTCAGCTTGGCTTAAAAATATGAATTATTCAGTCTTAAATTGAGTTGAAAAGCCATCTGTATGGATGTCATGCCTATTTTATGATCCTTACTGACAAATAGACCCTAGGTAAATTTTAACAGTAATTTTGTCATTGCAAGGCTTTAAGCAAAATGGGGAGAAAATGAAGTTTGTCTTTTTCTTCTTCTATCTCATTTATACTTCTTGACTATTTCCTGAGACCCTAATGCCTATATCCCCACTTTGTATCTACTTCATTAATAACATTGTTGTCCTGAGGTTAAATGTGGGTTTCCAAATGCTCAGAAGAATGAAAAGTCAATGATATGACTTTAAGCACCAACAACCAACTAGGTAAAGCACATTTTAATTTGGTATGAGGTTATTATGCCTTCAAAATAAGACTGTGAGGGGCTGCTTACGGTGTTCAGTAGGAAGACTGAACCTAGTTTTGACTCTATTTAAACATTTATTATATCTTCAAACACATGGATTAAGGAAAGAAATAAGGAATACTTACATACTCAGACACATTTTTATAGCAAATTTGGCTTTAAGTTTATAACTTAAATATTTGAACAGTGTACATTTAATAAGAAAATAAAACATTTTTAGGCCAGTAAATGATCATAAACCATATTTTATTATTTGGATTAGCTTTAATTTATCTTACTGAGCCCTAATAGGATATATTGTTAATATAAAACACCATTATACAGTGCTGCTAAGGATATTATAGCTTAATTTTGGTCTACTCTTTATTTGTTTCGGAAAAGTTTCCAGTCATGGCTGGTGTGGCTCAGTGAATTGAGTGCTGGCCTGCAAAATACAGAGGTCACTGGTTCAATTCCAGGTCAGGGCACATGACTGTGTTGCCAGCCAGATCCCCTGAGAAGCAGCTGATTCTCTCTTTTTCTTCCACCCTTCCCTTTCTCTAAAAATAAATAAATAAAATATTTTAAAAAATAGAAAAGAAAAATTTCCAAAAGTTGGAAACACACATTAATAAGAATAATATTTGGAAATAAGTACTTAAATTTATTTTTATTTATTTGTAAACAATTCTGAGGTTATTTGAAGACAATTACACATTCTTGTTATAAGGTTATGAGTTTTTCCATTGGAATGATTCATTTTCACCTTTAAGATTTAGTCACTTGGACATGGACAAGAAGAAGGGTGGGGGTGGAAATGGGAGGGAGGTAGGGAGGTTGGGAGGGCTGGGGGGATGGGCTGGGGTGGGAGTAAAAGGCAGAAAACTGTGGTAGAACAACAATTAAAATTTAAAAAAATAAATAAAATCACTTTAAAAAATAAATAAAAAAAGATTTAGTCACTTGGTACATGGTTACTTTAAAGAAGAGGTTAGCAAACAAAGCAATTGATGAATTTCATACAACACATACAGTTGCCATATTTTGTTAGGTCCCAATGATGAGTAAGATTTACTTTCTTCTTTATATATCCCAGGATAATTACCAAAGTGTTGTTGAATAACATTTGCTCTTCTTTTTTAAAGCAAGAAAACAAAATTATATCATATTGAGAAGAATTGCTTGATTTTATTTTATTTTGCTTTTTTTGGATCCATTATTATGTTTGACATTGATTATAAAGAAATTATTTTAAAAACATAACACTTTCCTGTAGAGTCTGTGAATGTGAATTAGAGAATTTAATTTTACTTAACCTACATTTTTGCTCATATCTAAACTAGCATACCGTTTGAACAGTGTTGAACAAACAGACATTGTTCAAATTAAAAATAATTCACAATTAGAAGACAGTCACTTTATTTTAAATAATCGAGCAATTCTCTTTGGTTGTGAATATGTATGTGAGTGTATTGGAGAGAGAGGGTGGGGAGATAGAAGGAATGATTGTTTCATTGATTGATTGAAACATAGAAATGCAGGGATAGACACAGAAAGTTATAATCCCATTCAGGGAGTGAAAATATTTCTATTTTTAAAATAATGGTATTGGAGAGTGTCTTGTGATAAAACAAATATTTGATCTTAAGAAAGGAAAACAGGGATCTGCTCTTTACTGAAAATAAGACTAAAAAATGAAGTCATTTCTATATTTTAGTTTTTTAAAATGTGAATATATATTAATATGAATATGTCATTGCTTTTAATCAATATTTAGAGGAATCTCAATTAGCACAAAACTTACCAAGATCTTTTTAGTGAAACTATTAGGACACTAATAGAAGCTAATTAAAAATCCAATGTTGCCTATAAAAAGAAGAATCATAAAATGAATTTATTGGCTAAAATGTCTATACAGCCCAAGGTTAAGTCAAATTTCAGCTTTATTCATGGCTCTGTATTTCCATCATGAAATCACATGTGATGACCACTGTTACACTCATGCTTAAATCACGTTTCTTATTCCTGGAGAAGAAAACTTTAGATCATTTAATAAATCAAACCACTTCCCAAAATGATAAACAAAGACAAGTCATGCCTCTTTTCCAGAATGTATGAGTGTAACAAGAGAACTCCATGCCACCTACCACCTTGGTCTAAGTCAAGGGCTAGACCAAAATGTCTGGGCTGAGAATGGGAGAACGTACATTTCTCTGAAGCAAAATGTAAGGAATGTTGCCCCAAGAAAATCAGTTAATGAACAAAAGAACCAAATAAAAGCTAGCACAACCAGGAAAGAAAGGATGGAGTTCTGTTTTAATAGTGTGATATATTCATCGACCAAAAAGGTTGACACATTTATTTGGTAGGAACCGTAGCTTCTTCTTAAATAAATGTGAAGGCAAACTTAAAACAAAACATCACAGTCCCCGAGTGCGCATCGTCACCTGGAGCCTGTGCCTGGAATGCCTTGGTGTTGAGGGAGATGTCATTGAGCAATGGTGGGGCTTTGCGCTCGTGGAGACTATTGAAAATGTGCAGTGAACATGGAGCTGCTTTCTCGGGAGGGAATGCACCTTTCAACATCACAGAAATTGAGCTAAGGAGTCTAAGGAATGGCTCTCTTATCGGAGAAAGATCAAATTCTCAGAAGTCCAAACCCATGATAAGGATTCGGTGTGAAATGAGCTGAGTGTTTTACATGTCAAGGAAGATTAGCAGTGGTCCCAAAAGATTTAAGAGGTTAGTAAAAGAATCTGAATATTTTAAAATTTCTTAGGAAGGTCTTAACCCGACTTTACACCTTAACTGAGAGAAATCTCCCACCAGGGAGCTTATATTTACTAAATGGATGAATTTACTTTGGGTAAGTCCTTTGGTTTAGAAAACTGTTTTTGTTTTCAAGACTACACCTGCAGAAGGAGTAGGCAGTAAAACTAAACAAGAAGGCAGCTGAAAGGTGGGCTGGACATAAAAATTAATTATCATGCTTGTACCCTTAGTTGGTAGATCAAGATTCATACACAATACATGTTGTGGAGCCTCTTATCAGGATGAATAAAATTCTTAAATGTTTGGAAAGTTTAAGAAATATTTTTTGGAGGTGTTTAACATTTCATAGAAATAGTTTGGTGATGTTCTTTCTTCAGGCAAAGATAGATTAAATGTGCTTTTAAAATTCCTTTCAAAGTAATGATTCAATGCTATTTGCTTTTATGTTCAGGATAAAAGTATTTATACAGCAAAACTGGTGGCCTTTATGATTTTATACAATTCTGTGACACTTTTATTATTTATATAGGAAAAACTTGAACCTCCTTGGGCACTGTATAATAAGAATTATTTATTATGGAATAATTGAATTTTCTTTTTATCTTGTGTCACTATTGTTTGGGATAGCAGGATATGGATGTCCACAGTCCATCAAAAGCAGCAGGTGAAATATGTTAGCTCTAAACATCATAGGATTTTGTGGGCTCCCTCTTTCTTTAAATGACAGCTGGCTATCTCTAATACCATGATGCCTTTTACCTGACTTCATGCCAATGCAGAGGCTGTGTTATCTATTGTGTCACACTTGAGAGTCTGATAAAATAGGAACACAGACCAATCTCCAGTTATTAGCAGCAAGACTGGGAGAAATAATTCCACCTCTTCGTAATGAATGTACATGTTATTTCATTAAAATAAAAAAATAAAAATATAAAGTAAGCTCATATTTTAGAGCTCTGTTTGAGATCTCTTTTAATCAAAATTGGTTTTACCTAAATTGATTCATTGTATTTGATGTACAATTAAAATAAGCCAGTAAACTAAATTTTTATTTAATTCAATCACTTTGGTTGTCAGAATACTTAAAAAATAGCATAATCTTAAGTGCTTTTTATTTATTTATTTATTTCAACATCCTAGGTAGAGTAACATCATTATTATTATTTTTGTGTGCAGACAAGAAAACTGAAGCATAGAAAATTTAAGTAACTTGGCCCAAAGTCACACACTTTCAGTGTGATCAAAATGGAATAAAAAATACAGGTCTGATTAACTTCAAGAATATACATTTGCAACTAAGGACTCTGCTCTAGTCCTGGTTCTACTTTTAATGACATTGAGATGAGCCACTTATTTTTTTTCTGCTTCAAAATTTTTTTTGTAACACTGGACCATGTAATCATTGAACTACCTTCTGGTTCACATATTTTATTCTACGAGACAATAGTGTATTATTATTCTCCTATTTTATTCTGTGAGCTAAAGACTGAGTATATTTCTAAGCAGTCAACACATTTGTTTGCATTATTTGCCCAACAAAAATAATTTAAATACATTTTTGCTAATTAATGCCCCTTTGTGCATATGGAGGCAATGCAGCTTTAGTCGTATCTATTGAAATCGAGAATGCTTTTAAGGTCCTTTTTTAAAAAAAAATATGTCATGTAAAATATTGTACATATTTAAGGTATAAAACCTGTTCTTTTGGTATATGTATAATTGTGACTGTATCACCACAATCAGGCTGGTTTACGTGTCCATCACCACACAGTTTTGTTTTTATTCTGGGTGTGGTGATAACATTAAGATCTACTCTCTTAGTAAATTTCAAGTACACATTACAGAGTAATTAACTATGGTAACCATGCTGTGCATTAGGTTTTCAGAGTCTATTCATCCTGCATAACTGAAACCTTACACCCTTTGATCAGCATCTCCCCATGTCTTCCAACCTGTGGCGACTACTATTCTTCTCTCAGCTTATATAAGTTCAACTTTTTTGAATTCTACATAAAAGTGAGGTTGTGCAGTGTTTTGTGCCTGGCCTATGTCACTTAGCATAGCATCCTTTAGGATCAAACTTGTCACAAATGGCAGGATTTCCTCCTTTTGTAAGGCTGAATAATGCTCCATTTTGTGTATATATGACATTTTCTTTATCCAGACATCTGCCAATGGAATTGGGTTGTTTCCATTATTTGGCTACGGTGAATAATATTATAAGAACAGGACAGTGCAGGTATCTCCTAGGGATACTGATTTCGTTTCTATTGGATATACCCAGAAGTGGGATTTCTGGATTATATGGTAGTTCTATTTCAAGGAACCTCCATAGTGTTGTCCATAGTCACTGTACCATTGTACATCCCCACCAATGGGACATGGGACATCCACCCTGTCTCCAGCACTTAATATCACTTTTTCTTTTTAAATAAAAGTCATTCTAACAGGTGCTATGTGATATCTCATTGTGGTTTTGATTTACATTTCATTATGATTAGTTACATTAGGCACTTTTTTCATATGCCTGTTGGCCATTTTTATGTCTTCTTTTGAAAGATGTCTATTTGGGTCTTTTGTCCATTTTTAAAAATTCCAACCCAAGAATAAGTTTATTGATTTGAGAGAGGGAGGGAGGAAGGGAGAGAGAAAAAGAGAGAGAGAGAAACATTTATCAGTTGCCTCCTGTTCATGCCCTGACGGTGGATTGAACCTACAATATTTTGGTGTACAGTGTATGGGATGGTGCTCCAAGCAGCTGAACCACCTGGCCAGGGCTAGCTATTTATTTATTTGTATTAAATTTTTTTTCCTTGCCCATTTTTAAATTGGATTATTGGTTTTCTTGTTTTTGAGTCATATGAATTCCTTATGTAGTTGGGATAATAACCCCCTATCAGTTACATAGTTTGTAAATACTTTCTTTTTTTTCCCATTGGTTGACATTTACTTTGTTGATTGTATACTTTACCTTGCAGAAAATTTTTAGTTTGATGAAATCATACATATCTATTTTTGTTTTTGTTGCTTGTATTTTTGGTGTCATTCCTAAAAAACATTGCCCGGTCTGAATTCAAGGAGCTTTTTCCTGTTTTCTTCCAGGAGTTTTATGGTTTCAGGTCTTAAGTTTAACTCTTTAATCCATTTCTAGTTCACTTTTTGTCTATGGTGTGAAATAAAAGGGTTGTTATCCGTTTTATAGCCTTGATGTGGCCAATGGAGAAGCATGGCTTATATGCCCTTGTCAGTATCCCTTTGCAAACATCATTTTGTCTCCTGTTAGGGCATCACAGTCTGTTTATCAACAGGGATGACTTTTACTTCTAGATGTTTATGTTCTTCTCTTAATAATTCAGGATGGTTAATCACTTAGTTATCCTAATTTTTGTTAGATGTATGTTTATATTAGGATCTAAATAGGAAAAACCCTGCCCTTCAAAGCGTGTTTAGACTATTCTTCGGCAAGAGAGAGAGACATTGATAGCAATAATTATAGTATATTGGCATTAAAGGCATTATAGTTGTCAAATGACCCCGGCCACTTTGTCTGTTCAGTAAGTATCAAGTGTCTTTGGTAAACATTGTTAGCTAATGCTGGGTGGATGTTTTTAGGGGCCAAATAATCAGGTGGAATACCATAATGAAAGTAAGCCTAAGGTCACATTTCTCCAAGCATGCAAATATTGTGAAAATTAATATTTAAACTAATTTTAAATTAAGAAATTTAGAGTTCCAAACCTATTCAGTACTTCTGGGAATTTACTAATGAAGGCACTTTAATCAGCATTTTGCATGAGGTTCGAGTTGGAGGCCAATGAAAAGTTATGCAGACAGAAGAACCAGTTGCCCTTGACACTGAGCAAAGTGGCAGATGTGGAAAGGAGGGATGCAGGGCCGAACAGGACTCTTGACAGAGTAGCACTCAGGTAGCATTGGTCTGGCCAGATTCTACATCTTTTTCACGCATGCCTTGAGATACTTGTATGATATTTCCTCCCAATTAAAATTCTGAGCACTCATTTTACCACAAAAACATTATTGCGAACATCCTTTCTGCTAATGAGGAAACTTTGCTACCAATGTTATTAACAAAATTGAAATGATAGATTCTTACCTCTAATTGCATTGATTCTTGATTGGGATACTTATGATACTATCAGGAACTTTGGTTTCTGATTTTGATAGCTCACATTTTAAGTAATAACCTCTAGGTTCTAGATTAAAGCAAATGTATGGCTTATCCTGAATGCAAATCACAGCAAAGGGCCTACAATTGGTATATGATAGTGCAACTTTGGATACTGATTTTCCTTCTAAGGCCTACACTGATTTCAAACTTAGATCAAATAGGATAATAGTTTTTAAAGGAGGAGTTGACAGGTTGTACTTTCCACAACAAGTATAACAGCAAAAATAGACTTGTAAACAAAGTTAACACTATCATTTAGTTGTCTCTTCAGCTATATTATATATATTTCTGTTTGAAAACATATATTAACTCTAGCTTCAAAATCCCAAGAAAAGCTCCAGCAGTACTTCCAGTCTCTATAATAAACTTATTTTATTTTCTACTGAATTTTACATCTTCCCTTTGATGGTTCTTTCAATACAGTTGAAGTGAAGACCAATTGTATCATAGACAGTGTGTTAGCTTAGGAGTAAAATGAATATGATATAATTGTAGCCTCAAAGAACTCAGTCTCAAGTGAGAAGAAAATAAGTACAGTAGGTTCTAGCACAGACAACCAATTACAGTGGGACTACAGAGACATAGTACATTTGTTAATGAATCATTTTATTTTTGTGGTAGTTTTCTAAAAGAGAATGGTGCATGCCTTGCTTTTTTATTCTTGGGATCATTTATAATGTAGGGTTCATTAAAATTATATTAAATAAATGAAATCTACCTTTAAAATAATTCTTATTGGAGTAGGGTAATTGTCATATATTGCAGTTAAATTTAGTGTTTCCAAATGTATAGGATGTTTGGAATGACTCATGTGAATGCAGTTCAAGAACAGGTGGAGCAAAAGCAGGTCTACAGTTGTGAGTGTGTGAAACACAGAGTTCAGTCTCATTATTTATTAATCATCGTACTACTTTTGATTCAAACAACTGTAAACCTACTTTTGCCCCACACCCTGTGTAGTAAATTATGCCTCTCTCAATGAACTTGATGCAGGTCTAAAATCTTCCACACAGTTAGTTCTCCAGGCAGTTGTGCTAATCAGCTGTCATTAGAAATTAAGATGCAAATCACTTGTGTCTTTGTAGAACTTCTATGATCTAATGAGGATGTAAATTTTTATTATTGGTTAAGCTGTTACAGTGGCTCTCGCTTTCCTCCCTTTCCTCTCCTTTACACAGCACTACCCTCTTCCCACACCAAGCCAATATGTGTGCCGTATTTGAAAAGTGCAACTTGATGATATTAAACTTATTTGCCACACTTGCAAAGCCTAAAGTAAGTAACCTTTCCCCATGCCAAGGTATTAGGGAGCTTTGCAAAGTGTCGTTCCCTTGCAAAAACAACCCGAATGTGCTCCTAAATGAGAAGCAAGTTCTAAGCAATCTAAAACCTTTCTTACATAACCCTTTTAAATAAAAATCTTCAAAAGATATTTTCTGTGAGTTTCTTTCACATTTTGTGAGTTCTGCTAACCTTTTATGCTTGACACAGCTTCACAGGGTGTTTGCTGAGTTTTGCTTGACATGCAGTAGCTTTATCCTATTCAGCTTCCAGTTTGGGCTGCCTTTAAAAACAGCTGTGCTTCATCATCCTTTCTTTTGTCCGGAGAATACTAAGTGGTAACCTGCTGCCGTGCTGCTGCCAAAGCAAATTAGGTGCTTGATTCCTGTGTAGTGCCCCAATTACAGGTAAGGAGGGCACTTACCATGAGGTACTTGTCCTGACGTGTGGGACTCAGATTTCAACTGGAAAATATTGTTCTTAGGAAAGACACTTATGACTGATTAAACAAAGACCAATTTGATATCATCTCAAAACTAGAAAACTGAAATTTTCTATGAGTGCCTGATTTTTTTTTTTATAAATTCAGTGTATGTAGGAGATTGAATGCCAGTTCTAGGCAAGAGATTTGTATACTTTGGATTAATTTAACTATGAATTGGAGTCTATGTTTTGCACATGGATCTCTACATATACCCCATATTTTGCCATGTGTCATGTGCACTTTTTTGCCCAAATTTTGAGGGAAAACTAAGGATGCCTATTATACATGGGTATAATGTTTACATACCATAGGTATAATAATGGAAATAATAACCTCATGTATAATGCATACAAACACATGAGTGCACATCATACACAGCAGAATACGGTATTTAGGTCCCCCTTTTGTCCAGATACTCATCTCGTCTTCCACGCTCATGAAAGAGTTTGGAAAACATGTTTCTGCCCTTATAAAAATTACTGGTCAATTTAATGGTGGCCTTCCCATTTTGGCTGTTGTTTTGTTGACATTTTGTTGTTGTTGACATTTTGTTTCATTTTGTTGATTCTTGCATGGCAGGAAAGGGGGCTCATGGCTATAGAAGATATGCCAGGGGCTACGTTAAGTATTTTTACATGTGTGCTTTCATTTTATCCTTCAAATAACCCTGTAAGTTCCTAGAACATCATGCATTTCTGGGACCTATTATTTCCATTTTACAGATTGAAAAGTTGGGGATAGAAAGATTTGGTAACTGGTAAAAAAATAGAGTAAGTTTACTGAGACAGTGTTCTATAAGTATACTCCATAACTTTGGCTGTCCATTTGCTGGTGACCTCTACCTCATTTTCTGACTCAGTTTCATCCTGACAGTAGGTAGTGGAAGAAGAAAACTGGACCTTCCCCTTCATCAAACTTCATGCTGTCTTCTACTTCATAATGAAGTCTGTTTTTCTTCATAATGAAGCCTTTCTTGGTGTTGTTGGCATTTCCCATCCCCATCTCAGCATCTTCATATGATACTGTATTCATCCTTTCTGTGTTCTAGGGTCTCTGATCTAAGATAAAACCTTCTGTATTGTTCTAAGCTACTTGGATCTCAAACTTTCCGGATCCTTTGCTTTTACTCTCTCACTCAGCAAGCAATGTATAAAATTTATCTGTTCTTAAAAGTTTGTCATTCAATTCAGGATCTCACTATTCATGATATATAGCTTTGAATAAAAAGTATATTTTTCCTAGCTATACACTAGAATTATCTTTCCTGACTTATTCAGTATTTTTAGATGTTGATTTTTGTCTTCTAGTCTAGATTCAATATGAGGAAAGGCTATATCTTCCACCTTGTTTTGACTCCCAGAGTTTTAGTCTAACATTAGTACCATGTTAAGTGTCCAGAAGTATTCTGATTGATTAAACTAAATGCAGTACTCAGTAACCTTATAGCCGGCCTGCTGTTCCAGACGCTAGATTGCCCTTCTTGTTATGCCTCTCTGATTGACATTAAACTTTGCGAGCATGTACATGAGCAGTTCAAAATAATTCCCAATATAACTCAAGTTTGATGACATTTGGTACTGCTGCACTTTCCAGAAATTGATGGAAAATGTCAATTCTTC